>KN483712.1:42289-57244 GCA_000787095.1 Periophthalmodon schlosseri | reverse complement strand
GAGGTCAGAACAAAGGCAATTTCACCATATAAATCCTTGTACTCAAAGTAAAATAATTAGTCGACTAATCCAAATTTTGGTCGATTAACACTAAAAGCCCTAAAAGTTACACATTGCAGCTTTAAACCCAGCTCCAAAGTTCCCTCACTTACTGTAACTTTCCCTGAGAGTAGCAGTTTGTGGTGTGTCTTCCTGCTCAGGATTATGGTCAGGTGTCGTCTGCCTCTGCTCCTGCTCTGAATACAAACCAATCAGGATCAATACAAACGCACGAGGAGCTGGACACTGCAGACGTGGACTCAACCTAAGGGACACAAATGTCTACACCTCTAACAGGACGATGTCAGCCTGCAGTCAAAGCCACACACTCTGACTTTACAAAGACAGAAGTACTTAGTTACATTTACATTTAGTTGCGTAACATTTTAAAGAAATTGTACTTTTCAGAGTACTTTTTTAGCAACATACATTTACTCCTACTTGAGTAATGTTTTTTTTGAAGTAACAGTACTCTTACTTGAGTAAACATTTTGGTAACTCTTCACATCTTCCACTGCTCCTTTGGATATGATTTAGTTTGTCTCATTTTTGTGTCAATGCACAAAATCTAATATTTTCATAATTTAATGTTCAGTCGTTCAAATTAGATAAATTCAAGTTATAAATCAGATGTTAAATCCTGACAGTTACTCCTGAAGATAGATACTGTTTTACTCTCACTTGAGTAATTTCTTGGACCACTACTTTGTACTTCTACTTGAGTAATATCATTTTGAAGTAATGTTGTAACTCTTGTGTTTGGGTCTGGAATCATATCCTGTCTCCCCAATTTCAGATATTGGTGCCTGACAGGAAAATGAATGAAAAAAAAACGCATGGTCGTTTGTGTCAAAACATACCGGCTTACAAGTAAAAAAAATAAAAATAAAAAATAACACAGAGGACTGAAAAATTGTGCAGATTTCTGAATCAACAACCAAAGCACTAAGCTTATTTATCTCGAGCAAAAGAAGTTGTATAATTTGTTCTGAATAATACAAGTGATGTGTGATGTGTTTGGATAGTTGTTTGGTGTATTTTATGGTCTGATTCTAGAATATTCTCCATTATAACAGAAAATAGAAGAGACTGGCTGGTTAGGTTTATAGAGGTGGGTAATATGGCAAAAATGTTCTATCACAATCATATTATCACAAGTCAGATCACTTTTTAAAATTTTTACGTACATTACATTTTTTTTTTATGTACACTTTTTTATGTTTTTCTGTAGAACTCGAACTTGTGATTTTCAGTGAGCCTGATGTTAAACCAGTGGAGAGTTTAAAATAAAAACTAATACTAAATACTAAACTTAGCGTTCATTCAAATGTTTTGTGACACTATAGAGTGACAGATTTATTTACCAGCAGTGACCCAGCAGTTTATCAGGTTGTTCCACTGGGCTTTTGTTTACTTTTTAATGTTGTTTTGGCTAATATAGCTCTATGAGAGTTGTAGTGCCACAAACATGGCGGATTTCCATGGCAGTGGACGTTTTTTGAAGTTCCTTCCTGAACCTTTAAGAGATAAATAAAGTCATACTACTTCACTGTGATTGGTTAAATCCACCTGTCACTCACGTTGAGTCACAGGGATAAGATCACAATTTTGTTCATATTACTCTTATGTCAGCACATGTGTGGAATAACAGAATATTACTGTAAGTTTGACAGAAAATTTCAAATGTAATGTAATGTAATTATGTATGCACTGTAATTATTATATAGTGAATCTGCTCAACTATTATGAATTTGAGTTAAGGTTAAGTATTTAAAAGTGCACTTCGTAACTTTTCTGGTGCGTGGTCCACTTTGTCTCCATAGAGATGTTATTACTTTGCCTGGAATGTTCCACAGTATGGCATTAAACATGTTTTTTGCATCACTTGTTGATACTATCAGGAAAGCCAATCTAATCTACTTAAAAAAAAGTGGGAATATATGAGAAAAGTTCCAGCCATAGACTGTACATATAAATGGACATAGCTAATTCACTTTACATTGGAAAACTGTCGCCCTTCTCTCTGTAACTGCTGCTGTCAGGCTCGTCATTTTGGTTAATGACGGGTTAATACAAACATTTTATTTCGCTGTTGTGTCCAAAACGCAAGATATGAACATTAATAACAGACAAATCAGGCACCTTCTTTCTAAGTGCACGCTCCAGCTAAACCAGCAGTGCGATCGGGAAGGGGCGTTACCTTCAACAGCTTTGTTCCAGATTGGCTCTTTGGTTGCTATGATACTCGTGGTCAGAATTCCTAATATGCAACTTGGCTCCAAATTGGCCCCTATAACTGCTCCAGCCTCGATGAGCTTCATTTGGCTGGAGCTGAACGCTGTGGGTGACGTCACACTCACTTAGTCCACTTCTTTATACAGTCTGTGGTTCCAGCACATGTTTTGACTGACTCTCAATTAAAAAGACGTTGATCATTAGTTGTATCTCAATTCTATTAAAATTGTGTTAACTGCATAACCGTAGTGTGACCTATATCATATTTACCATATCTGAATAAAACATGACAGCCTTCTCCACTCTCTGTAGGAGCTCATTTTAAACCCCTCCGCTGTTCGTTACATAAAGGTCACATAGATTAGCAGCATATGGACCTGCCATTACAGCGCCCAGCTAATAATATCAGCCAATTAAGTCCGCTTCATTAGAGGTGTGAAATGTCAGGGCGAAAATGATGGGACAAACTGTTCTTACCTGTCCCTTGTATCAGTGGGAAAAGGTGGAGAACCCTTTTTGTGAAATAAATGTTTACTAAAGTCAGTCTATTAATTTAATATAGCGTGACATGCCTTTTTAAGTGTGCATGACAGGTTTCTATGATTCTCTCATTTTTACTTTTTTTACATGATACTACTTCAAAATTACGTGATGATTTCACAGTTTCATGTTAAAATGTGATAGAAAATAATCATGAAATTACATGATATGAAAAGATTATAACATGATATGTAAAATGAGGAACTACTGCAAAAACGGGGCATCCACTTTTGCACATTTGTATGGAGAGATACAGGATATGCTGCTGCTAGCCCAGTGTCAAGTACCCAGCGAGGCTCATCTTCCAGGGCCAGCGTGAGCCCAAACCAAAGGGCTCTGACTATAAGACTGTGAATACGCTGTCTGCCGCACTGGCTCTTTGGCTCAGTTGGGCTGGGGAGCTCCCTCACTGACTATTACTCTGCAGAGGGCAGCAATTATTTATTTATTTTTAACAAACAAATTATTTTTCGTCTTGTTCTGCTGTTCTGATGCTTCGACAAATCACAATGGAGAATTTGCTTGGTCCCAATGGCTTTCAGAGATATGGCCCAGACTGATAATGTGCACAACTCAGTTCAGAGTGGATCTGGTGTGAGGCAGGTTACAGGCTTCAGTTTAAAGCCGGTTGTATCTGTTTGAATGTCTCCAATGTCCCACGCTGACACACTGACCGCTGCTGTAATCACTGTGGCCTTTGTGGTTCGCTCACATCCTTAAATCGCCCAGACACAGAAAATCAATAGTTTTCTTTCACCTCTCATAGCGAGGACAGCACAGGAAGTTGGCACAAACTCCATAGCGACGTCAAGCTAAATGTGCATTTCTTCAGCTTTTGCAATTTCTACTTCTGTGAAACATTAAACTGACCAAAGAGACACTGCAAATACAGTACCAATTACCCAAATACAGAATAATATGAGTCTCATTTTGATGGATTCAGGTTTATTTACTTGTTGGGCCTTGATTTAATGATGTTGGATATTTAAAAATATTTGGTTTAGATATTTACTTCTGTATTCGAGCTATAGAGTGATAAGTACATTCACTAGTAGTGACCCAGCAGCTTATTGGTTGTTATAAAGCACTTTTTAACATTGCTTTGGCTAATGTATCTCTATGGACATTTTGCACTGCTGCCACTGCTGCTGTCGTTTTTTGGGCTTTCAATCTCTATATAACGGCATAACTCATAAAGCATGTTATCGCACAGACTCAGGGATGTGGTGTGTTCTATACAGGGAAACTGAGTGGCACCTGAAGCGGGCGAGTGTTCAGAGGCTAACAGTGCAGTGATAATATGAGCTGTCAATCACTCTGAGTCTGCTCCCAGTCTGCAGCCCTGCCTGTGGACAATGTTTAACCAGGAGAGACACTCAGTCCCTGTGCTTCAACTCAAATACACACCCACTCCAGACCTTGTGCCACCAAGATAAAATCTTGTGAAATTCAAATACTCATGGTATATTTTATTCTGTTCCACATAGGTAGGATAATGCTTACATAAGTATCTTTGGTCTACTGCTTGTGCACAAACGGCAATGCTGCCTTATAATCATCAGTGATTATACAGGAGCACCTATGGACCTCCACGACAAAGTGTGGTCCTTTAGTTCCAGTATGGACTCTTAGCCCACAGCTGTGCACACAGTTGTGGCAAGAAGCTTTATATGGTATCTACTTAAGCAGCCTCGGTGTTCACATTCTGATTTAGTTGTCTGTATAAATCCAATGCTTTTCTGCTGTCACTGTGTTGCATAAGCCAGCTAAAGAGGTCACAGTCACAGTGCGCACAGGTGAGCTGGTTGCGTGGTGCTGGACACTGGGTGAGCCGAGCGGGTGGCCTGAGGTATTAACTGGATACTATGGATATTACTGGAATATGGGGATTACATGGGGATTTGGATGGCGATTGTTGCTGTGCAATACGGCCATAAAGGCAGTGTTTTGCTGAACAGAAATGCTAACGAACATTAACATACTAGAAGAGGTCTCGTTTTGCTTTTACAATACATCTGAACTAGGCAACAATGATAAAAGTCAGATACAGTCACTTAAACATGTGAGATTAAAACATAACAGATTTACTTAAGCCCAGCTTTGTTTGTGATGAGGAAGCAATTTATAATATGTCTTTAACAATTGATTCCATAAAATCCGAGCTTTATGTAAATGCCACTTCAGCATGTTTGTGTGTGGTTTTTGCTGTGGTCCCACACTTATCATGCAGCTGCAGTCTGAGCCGTCACAGACAGACTATGGTTTAACACAATGGTCTCCAAAGGCATGTACGTGATGGATGACTTAATGAAGCGGTGTCAGAGAAGCGAGAAATGTCTCACCAAACAGGGACAATCAGGACTCAAGGGCCTGGGTTTAAATAGCTTTTAAATTCAGCATCGTCCAAAACAGTATAGGCTGTCACTATGGAGAATATGTCTGCTAAAGCTAACGGTGTAGCCTGCACATGACTGCTGACTGCTGACTGGATTAAATAGATCTACAAAATGGCTGGTTAAAAGTTAGTAAATTTATAATACAATATATGATCTTTAAAGGTGCACTAAAATAAATATATAGAAAATAATTTCTCTCACCGGATTTTTTTTTATTTTAAATGGCGTTGAATTTGTCACTTTTTTTACTCAGAAAAAAAAAATGTTTGAATTCTGATTTACAATTGCTGACGTTTTAAATTTACATTTTTCAATGTGTTTAAAAATTCCAAATAAAACAAAATCACCTTTTAAATAATCAGCACATATATTTTCAGTCCCTCCGTTTAAACAGTCAAAATTCAGGGTGAAAATTTGCAGTGAAAATGTTTGCAGCAAAGTTGACAAGGCATAAGCAGCCGATCCTAAGTGAGTCGATCTAACTTAGTAACAACCAGGAAGTGCTGTAGAGAAATATCTGATTGGTCAGAATTAACTTAATCAAAATCCTCATCTCTTTGATTCCTTAACTATAAGCTCCTTATTCCTTAACTATAAGAGAATGGCCAATAGGAAACGAAAGATATGTAACGACTGTTATTTGAATCCCAGATGACCAGCAGAGGCAGTGCTTCAGGCACTGAATGATCAGTCCTGCACATCAGCAGGTCGAGAATTTAATAACAAATTCACATGAAACACATTGACAATTTAAATACAGAATAAAAATAATAATGTTTTCTAGGAGTTAAAAACATGCAAAGTGAGAAATTCAATGGCATTTAAAATTCAAAATATGATTAAACTAATTATCTTTCATATAAATAAATCAAGAGGAAAAATGAATACTGCTCTGTATTTTGTGACTGTAGGAAGAGCAGAATTGACACAAACTGGTAGTTTTAAAGTCCCAGCTCTAGCTGTGTCTGTCAGGACATGTTTTCACTGGTATTTACAAGCAGCTTTAAAAGGTTAGAAAAATGTGCTCCTTGTGTGTAAATGGTTCCTCAGGGACATGATTTTGACAAGAATCACACATTTGTGCTTGATTAATGCCTCTTGAAGCTATTAATAAAGTTTATTGTTATTATATTATTATGTTTTTGTTGTTTTGTTGTTGTTGTTTTTTTGTTTTGTTTTGTTTGTTTGTTTGTTTGTTTTTTACCAAAAAACTGTTTACTAAAATTCCAAAACAGAAAATCAACTGTAAACCCATTCCATATAAAGCATCAGATAAAAATGAAAAGCAGGTCAAATTTTCAGACCAGTCAATGACTTCTGCTGCAATGAAGCTACTTTTAGTGGGGTGAAAATATTCATAATATTAAAAGAAAATTAAATAAACTCATACTGAACAAATTATTTTAAAATATCGTATTTTTTCATGCATGTGTCTAATTTTGAACAGTCAAATTGCATCCATCACAAATAAAACATGCATTTATAATGTTTTCATGTTGAATAAACAGGGTTCCTAGGTGAACCTAAAAGCCTGATTGATCAGCATCCATGACTGGCTTTCTTTTTTCAGGAGGAACGTCTCGTGGAAGTTCACAGGTCTGTTATTGTCCACCTGTAAAGAGAAAGGGTTAATGCTCTTGTGCTGATTTGACAGCATTCAGATTCAGATCAGAGAGAGTCATTTTAAGCTTTAGGTTGGATTTCAGCAATTAATATGGCAACCAAATTATAACAAACAACTTGGCATCATCTCCAATGTTTTTGTAATAAAGAATAAACCAGCATGACAGTTGTGTTCAAATCAAATATTGCTCTTACTTGTAACATCTGTATATCTGGGGACACACTTAGCTCAAGTTTATGGAGTTTTAAAATCAAAACCTTACATGCAGTTCCTTTAACTGGGAGGCAGAGAAAGATTTTACTTTGAAGTTTCAACAACTTACTTGTAGTTGTCCTATGACCATACTGAGTATGTATTTCTCTGGGGTCATTTGGTGGTCGTCTGTCGTAATAACATGCACTATTTTATTGAAAGGGAGATTCTGGAAACAATAAAAAGCACAACATGGTCAATATTGATATAAATAAACTTAAAGAGGGGGTACTTTACTTCTATGGGATGTTAACTGCTAACACATAACATATTTAGATCACCACGTTACCTTTTATTGTTTTGAAAATCCTATGTTCGCCAAAAACAACCTATTAACAGTTTCACTTCAGCGTGCATCCCGCTAATGAAACTACTGCACATCCATCAGGTTTGTCAAGTTGTTGTGTTCAGTTTTATATCATGTTTTTATATATTTATGGAAATTGTTGTGCATCCCGCTAATGAAACTACTGCACATCCATCAGGTTTGTCAAGTTGTCGTGTTCAGTTTTATATCATGTTTTTATATATTTATGGAGAATTGTTGTGTGGGAGCATGGATGACATAGACTTGTGAGTTGAGAACTGCACAGAATCTTGTAGCTAACCGTAAGGAAGGTTCGAATAGGGCCCGGGAGAGATTGCTAGATTACTCAGACATGCATGGGTGATGTCTGAGACCTCTTCAGCTATTTTTTTTTTGAGAGAAAAACATTATAACATGGTAGAAAGGTAAAAAAAAAAAAAAAAAAGAGAGAGAGAGAGATTTTGTACCATACCCCCTCTTTAAAGACTGGTATTTTAACAGTTACATAGACACCTTCACATTGGTTAGAATGTTGTAAAGGCCTGACATTTCTACCCCTCTGCACATGTTAGACCTGTTCTTGAAGCCACAGAAAAAACAGGTTTGAAATGAAAACCTAAAAAAGCTCAAAATGTAGCTCCCACATTGGCTTTTTTCTGTCATATAATTAAATAGTAAAAGAACCAGTCCTTTGAACAGCTCTTTGACATGAACAGATCCAAAAGATTCGGAATCCATAAAAAGAAAGTCCCATCGGTAAAAATAAGGTAAGCTATTACAAGAGTTCAGACAGAATGGACTTTGACATGTTGAGATATAAGAACATGTAAAATAATAAAGTAATACAGCAAATTCTTAGCCAATAACCTATAACTTAAGTACTTACAGTGATGCCTGAAGCTATTTGAGCGCTCCCTCTGCACATTTGTCCATCCCAATAAAGAAGGGACGTTGGAGTCTGTTGACATTGAGTTTTTAAAAAAATAAATACTTATTATAAACAACTACATTCAAGACCGGTGATGCAAAATGGACTTACATATAGATTTTGTAGTTGTGCTCGATTTGCATCAAACAAGCTGTAGTAATAGCGCACAAACTGTGATCCCACTTGGTGAGCCTGCTGTTGCTCCTGCTGCTGGGAAAACATTTCGACGACCAAACGCAGAACTGTCAAAAGTAAAGAGTTAGACCTATTTACTCCAAAAGAGGGGAGGGGCTGAGGGGGAGGGTCTGGGGAGAGCTGCATATGACTATGCATATGGTTAGACTAACTCATTTCTCTAAAACATAGTTATCATTAGATTTAAGATTTCACTTTTTTTTTTTAAGTGCCTGCTCTTTTCTAGTTTTGTCATTTTGGTGACGGTTATAATTTTACCTTCTGGTTGGACATAGGCAGCAGATATGAAATATGTAGAGGTATGTTACCTAGCAACCGTAATATAGCACCGTTATTTTGTTAAAGCAAAAAAATGCCTTCCTCACACGTAAATTGTCCCTGGACTTTTGATGGAACTGATGACAGTTGATGACATACAGTAGGTAGAGGGATTGTGTTTTAGAGCTCACTGCTACTTCCCAGATTTTCCAGATTTTTTGGCTCTGTCTGAATGTTCACCCTAGTCCCTGGCACACAAATATTATAACAAAAAAAAATGGCATGCTCCTTAAATAGTGTCCTAAGTAGGGAATAGCGCGGACATTCGGACACAGCCTTTGTTTTCTACTTTTCTTCATTACTCAAACAGGTGGGCTTGTATTGCTAACCGTAAGCAGGCTTCAAATAGGGCCCGGAACGGATTACATGCATGTATGACCTATAAAACCACTTCAGGCATAGAAATCTCCCCAAATCTCCTCTTTTAAAAAACATCTTCACTGGAATTGTCAATATTTCACATCCCATACAAATGTTACACAGTCTTTTCAAGCTTTTAGCCCACTGTAGTTCTCCTTACAGGGAGAGTGATGCGTTTCAATGAAAAATCCACCCATGGACTGTTGGAATAAGCTCTATTAGTGTACATGATGAGACAAAAGACCAAGTAAACTGCTCCTGACAGACCAGGGTGCAGGGGAAGAATGTGAGAATGTAAAGGGAGTTTTAGCATCAGGAGCACCACCCATGGAGCTATGGAAACCAGCTCTGAGCACTTGCTGTCCAGTACATGCTGCCCCATTCAAATATGAAACTATGTCGACCACAGTAAAATAACCAAAAATTGAATTGCAATTGTAAGAGTACAGTTACGTTAAATGATATTGCAATAAGTAAAAATACTTTTAGTGAAGGTTTAGTACAGGTGTCCTGTATTACCACATGACATCACAAGGTGGAACAGAGTGTTTTCTGTTTGAGGGAAGAACTCAGCCTAAATATTCAGAGTTTGTGTGTTAAAAATGTGCGAATTAAACTAAACAAAACTCTGGGCATGTTTTAAGGATACAACATTATAACATAGACCAGAAAATAATATAGGACCTTGAAGTCCACATCTTCACCTGACTCATACTTAATATAAACGGCCTTCCTCCCTCATAGCTATGCTTTTAGCCTCATTTAAACTGCCTCACTCCAGTTTATATGCTCTTTATAATAACTATCCATGATATCGTAATTTCAAAGGGTTTGTTGTTGTATCAAGTTGAGAGAAGAAGTACAAAAATATAGGAGGTAACGGTGAGTTCTAAAAAGGAATACTTCTACCTGTCATCAGCACAGAAAATTACATCTCAAATATACGCGAGGAATACCATTTTCTTGCAGTTTAACCCTTTGTTCTTGTATTATACATTGCGCATTTAATAATTGTAATAATGGTGTTATTGTTTATTTTTATTCTAATCTTTCTAATTGTGTACATCAGATAAGCTTTGGTCCTTGTTTATGATATGGTTGCTAGGTAACAGGAATTGCTTCTATGTTTGCTATATTTCCTGTCTGTGTCCAACCAGGAAGTGAAATTATAAACTTATACATTTTTTTAAGTAAAATCTTTCAAATTATTATGTTAACTATGTTTTAGTGAAATAAGTAGTCTAACTTTATGAACTTTAAAGTGAGACTAAACACTTAAACTAATAAGGCACCAGTAAAAAAAAACGTTTTTGTCCAGTTGACAGTATTGAATTTTTCTTTTACTATGGATCATACCTGGACGACTGAGGGATTACACACACATACATTAGATGCCGTATTCTCCTCACTCCCGTTCCTCATTTAATTAGTGAGTCTGTTGGCTCTGTCCCTCCTGCTGCCGTTGCCCTTGTCATTGAGCTTTATCAGTAGAACATGAAAGACCTCTGCTGACACTGCACCAGACTGACCACAGAAAGGGACTAAACCTGGACCCAAAGCCAGACGAAACCAGGACTCAAAACCAGACTAACCAAGGATTTAAACCAGTGACCAAAGCCAGATTAAACCAAGACCCCAGACCAGACTATACCAGGACTCAAAACCAGACTAACCAAGGATTTAAACCAGTGACCAAAGCCAGATTAAACCAAGACCCGAAACCGGACCATACCAGGACCCAAAACCAAACTAAATAAAGACCCAAAACCAGACTAAACAAAGGCCCAAAATCAGACTAAACAAGGACCCAAAAGCAGACTAAACCAGGATCTTAAAACCAGACTAAACCAGAGCCTAAACCAGAACCTCAAACCAGACTATACCAGGACCCAAAACCAGACTAAACAAGGACCCAAAACCAGACTATACCAGGACCCAAAACCAGACTAAACAAGGACCCAAAACCAGACTATACCAGGACCCAAAACCAGACTAAACAAGGACCCAAAACTAGACTATACCAGGACCCAAAACCAGACTAAACAAAGACCCAAAACCAGACTAAACCAAGATCTTAAAACCAGACTAAACCAGAACACCAAACAAGGACCCAAAACCAGACTAAACCAGAACCTTAACCAGGAACCAAAGCCAGACTAAACCAGGACCTAAACCAGGACCCCAAAGCCAGACTAAACCAGGACCTAAACCAGGACCCAAAGCCAGACTAAACCAGGACTGGGCTAGTTGATCACCCTGTGTTCTTCTGGTGCATTTGTAGCAATAGGACCGTGGGATTTCTCAGTGTTGTCCTCTGAGGGTGTGTTCATGTTTGTGGGACAGCTCAGCTCTCACTACAGCCTATAGAGTCTCTGCTTTGGGAATTACCTCCATCTAACCACAAACCATCATGTTACAGCTAAAGCCATATATAGCTCCTGGATCACACTTGCACCGCACAGTATAGTGGTGCAGTGTTACAATCGATATGACATCTGTGCGAAAAACAAAACCTAAGCTGGTTTGTTATCGAGGGAGATGTCTATAGTAAAAGAAAAAATTCCAAGAGGATTTTTCAGGGTGACAAAGGATCAAACCAGAAAAATAAAAAGGTAAGAATAAGACAACAGTAGTTCAGCTGGAAAATTCTCTCACAGTTTCAAAGGTTGGTTGTTTTTTTGTGTCCATGGGCAAGGCTCTCCACTCACACCTGTATGTATCAGCGTGGTCTGAAGCCGTTTTGAGTAGTCAATTGGGGAACTGATACATAGAAAACTTTTATTTCATTCATTTATTTTTATTTTTTAGTTTTTTTGATGATGTTATACTCCCAGGTGGGGCCAAGAGCCAGTTTTCTCTATTAAGTGCATTATATTTTGTAATGAAATACAACAGTCAAAAGTTTGGACACACCATTTCATTCAATGTGTTTTTTTTGGGGGGGGGGTTTTTGTTTTGTTTTTTTAATAAATATACATACAGAAGACATCAAATATATGAAGTAATATATATAGGATTATGTAGCAAAGAAAAAAAATGTAATAAGACTCATAATGTAATTGTTTAAAATACACTCAAATCCTCAGCCTTTGCTTTGTTGAAAAAAATATTTAGTTTTTTGTTGTTATTTTTCTTTACTACATAATTCCATGTATCTTACTTCATGAATTTGATGTCTTCAGTATTTATATAAAATGTAGAAAGTAGTAAAAATAAAGAAAAAAGAAAAAAAACAATGAATGAAAGGGTGTGTCCAAACGTTTGACTGGTAGTGTATCTAAAAGGTAAATCAGCACCATCCTTCTCTCCCTGCTGCCCTCAGCTGAAAGGTACATGTCAGACCAGAACCACCAGACCAGGAGCCTCTATCTTCAGGCTGTGAAATCACCTATTCACCCTCTATCAGGAAATACAGGTTTATATACACATCTTCACGGAGACAAGCAGGTGGCAGACTCCTGGAGAAAAGTTACAAAGTACCACTTTAAATAGTCACGTCATAAAATGTAAAGCAACAAAACGGTTGTTATCTGACATGATGTTTAAAGCCGTCATAAAAACCAGAACTAGTTCATTTTAAACAGTTTGCAGTGGTAAAGCCGCCACGGTAAAGCTAGTAATAACTAGCATGCTGACACGCACTTTATAATAAGACACAGACAGTACACACTGGACATATTTTGACCTCAAGAACTGCTCATACAATATGGGGCAACATACAGGCTAAAATAGAGGGAAAAATATCAGGGTTTTTAAATCAACAGCAAAGCAACAAAATGGTTATTTTCTGACTTTTAATATGGTTGTTGCTGATGAGATAACCCCATGTTATGGAGTGTTTTTTGTTTTTTTATGTGTCATTTGCCCGAGTGGCTCCATGTTTGTGTGAGGACAGAGTAAACAGCTGTGAGCTCTGATAGAGCCTTGTGTGCAGCCACTGTGACACCACTAAACCAGGGCCTGGTCCAGAGCAGGGGTGTCCAAAATATGACCTGCTGGCCAAATGCGGACCTCAGACAATTTTTTGTTGGCCCTCGGGAATCTTGCTGATTTCTACAGCGTTTTTATTATGAATTGTATTCACTGTTCTGCTCTTTGTGTAATCCTTCTGCTGCCTTTCATGTGCTATTGGATATTGTATTTTTGATCACAACAAAATACAACAATGACAATTTCAAATCTCAAAAATAACATTTTTTTTAGTCCATGTAGGTATGAGTTGCAAGGAAGTAAGAATTTTATGAGTGTAATCCATGATTTTATAAATATCTAATGCTTTGCTGAGATGTGAGGTTGTATTGTACATGTGATATTGTATGAGTGTGTTTGGGACAGAGAGTGGACAGTCTGAATTGATCTTATTGTTGACTGAATGTAATTGCATTGTATCATTTATTTCTGTAAATCGGGGACTTCAGATGGAAACTGACTATTTAGCTATAATCTGGTCTCTGTACAGAAACATTACACTCATAAAAAACGTTGTCCCTTGAAGTAAAGACTAAACTAACTGTTAAAGTAATTAATAGAGAATAGAGTTTTGTCTATATAACCCACCAATATATTGGGTCTCTTGTTCATATTTTAAAACACCTTTGTATGCAGTCGAGGAAGCCCACCCAGAGAGAACATGTGAATTCCTTATAGAAAGATAACAACAGCAATAAACCAATGTGAAAATCATGTGGGCAAAATATGAAATGGGTCTTCTATTACTGATCAGGCAGCCCTAATCCAACCACACAGACATCCAAAACAATTTATCTTATTTTACACCAGAAATTAGCAGTCTTGTGTTTTCTAATTTCCTAAACTGGTTTGCAATGTTCTGTGCTGTCCACCTCCGCACGTTTTACCCAAATAGCACAGAACAAGCTTTTAAATGGACTTTATTTGCTTCACACAGATGTTTTTCCATAAATATCCCTCAATGTGATTAATTATGGAGCTATGTGTGGTATTTGTGGTCTATACTTGTCCACTGTTGTCATTGACTTCCCTGACATGTAATTATCCTGAACAGCAGACAGACCTCTCACTATCTGCATTTCAATCAGATACCCAACATGAAGCCATTAACCCGTGCAGTCGGGCTTAAAACCGGCTAAGACAGGTTTACTTAGCCTTTACGTCAGGACTGAGTAAGTAGACTATGACTGAGTAAATCAGGAAATTACGGATTATTTTTCTATTGACTATTTATATTCAATTTATCTTTTCTCAGCTCTAGCTTGCGTCTATCTTGCATTTACTCAATTGGCTCTGTGCTCTGTAACATCACTGTTAGCGTCACCACTTCCTGTCCAGTTTTATCTCTATGGGGTTTTTGCTGAGTCACACTAAAATGAATAAATGTTTAAATATAAAGCAGTGGACAGGGAGCTGTGGGTGGATGTAATTAACATGTTAAAAACTACACAAATAAAATGAATACTTCACCTGAGGACGCTTCTCTGTTTAGAAAGAGAGATGTTTGCGTGTCAATGCTAATGCTAATGATAATTTTGAAGCATAATAAATATTAAAACAAGCCACAAACTGAAGTATTCTACATTTAAAAACAATTGGGTAGCTTTTATTTTAACCCCATGTTTTATATATATATATATTTTTTACTTTTAATAGAAGTTAGCATAAGCTTTGAGACTAACTAGCTAGACTAAGCAAGTTAAATCACAATGTTCATTTAAAACATCTATTAGGAGACAAGTAGGTGGCGGACAAAAGTTACATAGTGCACCTTACAATATAATAATATAAT
>KN483712.1:11843-34330 GCA_000787095.1 Periophthalmodon schlosseri | reverse complement strand
TCGGACCCAGCCGATGGTGAAGAGGGGCAGTGGAGCTTAAAAAGTCAGAAAATGTCACATGGGTAAAACAGAGGACAGGTATCACACTCTCACAGCCCAAAGACCACTGCCCCCACACCCTCATAGTGTGTCCACTATGTAAAAATATGTATTTTAATATATCATATATATAATAATATAATATAAGCTTTATTGCTTAGCCTGAAATGTTTCACAGTATAGGATTCAGCTTTTTGGAGTTTTAAACAATGTTTTAATGTTTGATCATCAAAAACATACCTGGAGTTGTATTTTGCTTCATTCACAAGGCCTTAGAAATCACTTTATTTCAATTTTCAAGGATTTCAAGCAAATAAAAAAAAAACAAATAATGAAATAAATGCAAGAGAAATAAGTTCAATAAAATATTGGTTCTCCATGGAGATAAACAGGTAGTGGACCTTCCACCAGAAAAGTTTCACAATGCACGTTTAAGATACTGAATCAACAAATAATCTTTCTCCCTTTTTACTCGACCTGCTTCCTTATTAATTAACCCGTAAGGTCCTGTATTGTTGTGATGCCCCTGAAATCCATCAATACTATTTTTGTAAGTTGTTTTTCCTCTTAATGTGTCTGTGTCCTTGTGCTGTAATGCATTGCTTACTGATGGTCAAAGCTGAGTCCAGTTGATTTGTCCTTGTCCCCAGATTGTCCTCCGTCCTCTCTCCCACCCCCCGGTCCCTGTCTGTCTGCAGCTGAGGGGGTGAAACCAGAGACCGGCATTGGGACATGGAGAGTTTAATGAGCTCATGATGATGACAGGCCTGTGGGAGCTTGTGTCTGCACAGAGGGGGCAAGAGAGGGGAGGGAAGGAGTATGGTGCATGGGACTATTGTGCCTTTGTTTACTTTTGCTCTCAGTTCTGTTTAAAATGGAGTACAGTTACCTTAATATGATTAAAGGATAAGTACAAATAGTGGTCTGGGTTACTAGCGAAGAGCATTTGGTGAAACTACTACTCAAGTAATTGTACTCATGTAATTGTAAGAACTTGTAAATGTCTGGATGGAATATCAGATGTATAATTTGAAGTTAATGTTGGGCGGCATGGGGGCTAAGTGGTTAGCATTCTTGCCTCGCAACAAGAAGGTTTTGGGTTTAACTCCCAGACCTTTTTTTGTGTGAAGTTGGTATGTTCTCCCTGTGCCTGGGTGAGGTTCCTCCATCAACACAAAACATGCACAATAGGTAAAATCCTCCAGCTAGAGGTGGTCCTGACCGAGACTAGCTCAAGTTTACATATGAGTAAAAGTGGTCTCTAAAAACTAGAAGTAAAGTTTACGCTCAAGTTACTCAAGTGAATCTAATTGAGTACTTACCTCTAAACAAGAAGCTGGTTTAAAGGGCCCATATTATGCATTATAAGTTTTGGGTAGAGAGATACTTCTAATCCCCTCTTAAGCTGATAGTGCAGACTGGTAGCCTTGCTTCTGTCAGTCTACCCCAGGGCAGCTGTGGCAACAATATTCACTTCCACAACTGAGTATAGAGTGAAGGAATAATGCACTGAACTGTAAAATGACTCAGTGATATAAGAACAATTAACTTTGATTAAACAGGCTCCTGTCCTCCACCTGAAATTATGTCATCATCCCTCAATTAATTAACTCGCTACAGCTGAAAAACTTAGATATTAGATGGGATTCCCTTTCCCCAAGTGTTATATTATTAAAAATATGTCATGAAATCTTATGTTTCATCCTGATATCCCTCCTCCTTTGGTTTGTGTGTGTGTGTGTGTGTGTGTGTGTGTGTGTGTGTGTGTGTACTGAAAATGATAGTCCCTCTTTGGCTCTGTGTCACTCCGCCTCTGCATTATTCATGTGTAGGTTTATTTTAACATCAGCCAAATACAGATGACAACGATGGATGGAGCGAGCAAAGGCTGTGAAAATTAAAGTGTGAAAAAAATGTTCCCTTTGAAATATGAGGAGTGACCCAAATTTCAGACCTATTTGGTATTAGGTTCCAAAGTGCTTCTGATGTTGGTTTAAGGAAAAGGCTTTAAAATGGGGTTGTGAAAAATAGAACTAGTTCATTTTAAACGGTTTGCAGTGATCCAAAGTCATTTCTCACTTACCTTATGTATTTCAAGAATCCTAATTATTATTCACCGCGATTTGTTTATAAGTGGTGTCACAACTGTCGGAAACAGACGTCACTGTAAAGCTAACAACAACTGCTATCAGCTCACTTCCAGATTCTCAGACAATAAAACACTTTTTAATTAGATGCAGACAGTAGATAGCTAACTTATTATTTACCTCTAGAGCTGCTTATACAATATATCTGTACAGGGGCAAGACAAATTTTGCTCAAATACATGGGAAAAAAATGATTAGATTGACAAAATATCTGAATATTTTTATCTAGAGACTCAAAACAGTTGGATGCATGATTTCACAGTTAACCATTTAACCTTTCGAGATGATCTTTGTGACAAATCTCAAAGTTTTAAATGTGTTGACCAGTGTTTAGATGATCTGTCTGTCATTCAAGGGGTGCCACAAGGGTCTATACTAGGCCCACTACTTTTCACTGTTTATGTAAACGGTGTGGGACAGAATTTTTTTAAAATGCCAGTTGTCAATTTTACACTGATGACATGATCATCTATTCTTTTGCATCTTCGCTCACTGAAGCCATTAACAATTTACAAAATACATATAAGTTCATGTTGTTCTCTAGAAGTAAGAGCAAGCAGAATGTTACACCTGACATCTCAGTTATTGAAGTTGTAAATGCTTTTAAAAACTTGGGTGTCATAACGGATAATTAACCTTGTAACTAATCAGCTTGTCTCCAGATTTTAGAGATAGTATTACTTCTGTAGTATGGCATTCTAGCTTATCTAATTACATTGTGTTTTATGTAGCAGGTGACACAGTTACACGGTGCATCTTTAACAGATATAGATGTATTTTTTAGCACTATTTTCAAGTTGACATTTTGATGCATGATAATGTATTGATCTTCATGAAATCAATACAGGACATATACATAAGCGCTGATGCATCACCAGGCAAACAGGAATTGGCTAAAATATTGACTTTGTGCCTTTGAGCCAATACACATGTTTGATCAACTGCATAAGCAATTCCTGTCAGGCTGTTATGTAATGGACCACAAATTTAAAGCATAAACTAAACTAAAGGCTACCTATTAAGGAGGAATCATTGAACAAAAAAAACAAAAACATATTCATGTTGTTTTAGACACGTGGACATAACCACAAGTTCATCAAGTAATTTGATGTTATAAATAAATGTTCCAAGAGTTAATTGTTTTTGTTTTTGTTTTTAGACATATTGCATTTCATGAAAGAAATCCTGCTAATTTGATTTCCCAGATCAAAATCTTATTAATGGATAGAGAAAATCCTTCATTTATTTTGTAAATACATCAGGCGCAATGAAATACCTCATTTGGTGAATTTAATCCACATTTTTGGGTTAGTCATTAATAAGAACAACTGTGTTAATTAAGCTCAAATTTGGACCTAAACGGTCATTGACACTACTTGGAAAGCATTGGTGTGAAACGTTTGAGAACCACTGGTCTAACCTAACACAATTCAATTATTTTTTCTTCCCTCTTGTATTGTAAAAGCTGACTCCACTGTTTATCTTTAGCTTGATCTTGTAGCTGGATGTAGCAGACCCTATCTTGATTGACTGATTGGCCCTGGGGGTTTGATTGGACGATAATAATCTTTATAGTACATGTTTTACCTGACCTTCAGTAGAACTTTATCGACATTTCTACAGAATCAGCTACAACATCACAGAACAATTAAAGGTCCTGTACCCGATTTTTCTTGTGTATTTGAACAAAATTCATCTTTCCCCAGTACAGATATAGTGTATAAGCAGCTTTTGAGGTAAAAAATAGGTCCGCTGTGTGCTGTCTGCATATAATTAGAAACCATTGTATTATCTAATAAAAAGGAAGTGGGCGTTAGCATGCTTGTTGTTGTTAGCGTTACTATTATGGCAAAACTTCACTCTCTCTCTCTGGGGGTTGTGAAAAGTGCTTATAAACTCATTGAGGTGAATGATTAGGATGCTCAGAATGCATAAGGTAAGTGAGGATTAACTTTGGACCACTGTAAACCATTTAAAATTGACTAGCTCTGTTTTTTTTACATTTTTAAGACTGTAAAAATCAGGTACAGCACGTTAGCATGCTAATATAGCATGGTAACTGGAATAATGAAGGAAACAGGCATTTTTCTGTTACCAACCTAAACTACCTCCTCGCAGTTTGAAAATCAAGTAACCCAGCTTTGACCTTCCTTAAGTCATTACATTACTCTTTTCGTTTGACCCAAAGACTTCAGAAGAAGACCTCCAGTCACTGTAGGTGTGAGACAGATGATCTCATGTTTTATGCATTAGTCTTCATGGACCAATCACTCCTGTTTGAAGCTCTCATTATTAAACACTTTACCGTCTCCAGAATCATGTCTCACCAGGGCTTTATCTGAGCATTCACACCCAGAGGAGGAGTCTGCAGATCGGGCTTTGAAGTTATCATTGAGGAGTGGAGGTTCTCACAAGTAAAGAAATCTGTGTAGTCCCTCAGTCGTCCAGGTCTGATCCATAGCAAAAGACGAAGTCTAAATCTGTCAACTGGACAAATTGTTGTAGGAGTGAAGACGTTTCGCTGCTCATCCAAGCCGCTTCTTCAGTTCTAGTCAGATTGCTGGTGGACACTGCCTTATATCTACCTGAAGGGAGGGGGCTAACTACACTGAAACTGTAAACACCTATTGTCTCCAGTTTCAGCCTAACGACCTATTCAACCTTTAACGACCCCTATTGTTCTCTTTGTTCCTATTAGTTTTGGGTCTGAGGATGGAGTCATAGATTTGTGAGAGATTGTGTCTCAGGCCTCCATTCCTGTTTAAGGAAGGATTGTCTTTCCTAACAAAAATTGCTTCTTTAACTCCCCTCTCAAACCATTTCGGTGCAGTGAAGAGTGCAGTGAGCGTTACATTGGAGAAACAAAACAGCTACTCCACAAAAGAATGTACCAACACCGTCGCGAGAGCTCCTCTGTACCCCAGTCCGCCGTACATCTCCATCTGAAAGCCACGAACCACTCCTTTGAAGATAGCGAGGTACAGATCTTAGCCAGAGAGAAGAAATGGTTTGCTACACAAGTAAAGAAGTTTACATATACTATATTAAAAGACACATACACTTTTTTTTCTCACTGTCTGACATAAAATCAGACTAAACTTTTCCTGTTTTTCTTTAATTAGGATTACCAAAATTATTTGTATTTGCTAAATGTCAGAATAATGAGAGCTCAAAGAAAAGCTGCAGAAGGCCTGGAAGGTAAAGGCAGTGGAGTCATATCTTCTAACAGAAATCTAGCCCAATTAATTGTAAATAAAAATATTCAAACTTAATACATTTGACATACTCCTGACCTGTAACTTGGTCTAGTGGCATCCCCTGCTTGGAGTTTTCAGAGCGACTTTTTGACAATAATGTGGTGAAGTCTGAATGAGGAAAGTCACAATGACATTGAGTTTCAACATGTTCAAAAAAGTAGAAATATTCGCAGTGATGGAAATTTGAAAATAATGTGGAGCAGGGAGGACTGCAGGTCAGAAATGTCCCTGATTGTGACATTTTACCTTAAAAAATCTTGTGGTCTATCTTTTGAAAATACCAGATTTTGTGCATTATTTTAATGTTTTGGACATTACTCACATTACCAAACCAGAAGATACCGGTACATACTCATACAAATATTCTTACTGAGTTTCCCCAATACTTTCTTTTATTATTACTTGAGTAATTTGTTGGACCACTACTTTGTACTTTTTATTTTGAAGTACAGTACCCCTATCTGCTGAGTAAGTAACTAACTAACATATTGTTTTTTTCTCTTTATTCAAACCAGTATTGTCCAGCATAAATTGAACTCTTCCATATAAAAAAAATATATATTCACTGCATTTGACCCACTGAAATCTGTCAGGTGCTGTGTTCACATTTTCACAAACACCACATCAAAGATTGGACTAAAGTAAACTTTTTAAAACATTCTTTCTTCCACTGTAAAACACTGAAAAATGCATCCTTACTGTGAAAAGGTTTGCATCTCCACAAACCTGACTCTTACACCTGACTCTCAGTGTGACATAAAACTTAACTATTTATAGAAAATTATGTGGTGTTTATCTGGGAAATAAACCTCAACTAGACTAGGACTTAACAGGTATAAATCCAGGACAAAGGAAAAGTGTGAACAAAACCTGAAATAATATGGTTGGGATTTGAACCTAGGACCTTTTTGATTTTCTGTTTGTATATTTCTTTAACAAACTAGGCAACAGACAGTACTGGTCCTGCCCCTGAAAGCAACCTTTCATACATGCAGTTTAACCTTTTCTGCATGTGCCTTAATTAATGGTCTATGCCCCTCCCTCCCACGTCCTTCCTTCCAACTTGGATCCATTTGTCTAGTGAGGTGCTCCATGCGTGAGATTACAAATGTTTATGAAGCGTTTGATATTTCGGCATGAAAAAAGTGCTCATTTATGTAGGGTGAGTGCAGTATTGATTTTACATTGAGCATTGAACAAATAATAATGTTTAGTACAGCCATGTTGTCAGGGGCAAAGACAATACAGTAATATACGAGGTGGGTCGTAGTCCAGGACACAGTGGCAAGAGGCAATGTAGGAAACGTTTATTTTTGTTGATGTATTGATTTTAAAGGTGCACTATGTAACTTTTCTGGTGGAAGGAAAGTCACCTGCTTGTCTGATGTGTCATTGCTTTGCCTGGAATGTTGCACAGTATGGCTTTAAACTTATCTTGAAAGTGTTTTTTTATTTACCTGTCCAGCCAGAACCACACGCTTTGACAAAACTTTACAAAGACGAGTGAATCTGGGCTGTATCTTTGTCTCCCTGATTTCAGAGGGCATGATTGACAGGCGGATTAACCAATCAGTGAGACGCATGCTCTGTTTGTGTCAAAAACAAACACAGCTGCTACATAAAGGACTGAAAAACAGCGCAGATTTTTGCAGAATCAACAATTGAAGCACCAAACTCTTATTTATCTCAGGTAAAATAAGTTAGATATTGTTCTGAATGTTATGAGAATTTTTGAGAGGAGACGTCTTCTGCTTTTGAGAAACACTTGACACAATTAATTACTGTGGTTGGACTGTTGCAAGTTAGGATGGAGGATTTTCACCCTCTGTTATCCGGTTCCAGACCCTTCTGATTTCGATCAGAATGTAGAAGGGACTGGCTGATCAGGCAAGTTTTTTTATTGCTATCAAAATACCTTTGGAAAAACAGGCATTCATGCGAGAAGGCTCACTTCAGCACAGATCTGACCTGTTACCTGTCCTGTTGGCGTCACTTTCTTGTCTCCATGGTGATAAAAAAGTACATACGGTTTAAAATTCCAGGTAACACAATGACATCTCCTTGGAGACAAGCAAGAAGGGCATCAGGTATTAAAAAAAAATGCGCCGTGCAACTGGTTCACAGATGTATTTACAAATGAAGCGTCTCAAATCTATTCAAAATGACTAAACCTAAACATAGCTGTTCTATTAAAGAAGCACTTTGCAACATTTCACCACCCATTTGTCTCCATGGAGATGTTATTGTTTTGCCTGGAATGTTCCACAGTATGGCATTGAACATAACCCTATCCATGGAGACAGCCAAGTAAGTCCACCAGAGCAATTTACAGGTCATATTTGTGGAGAGGCAAGCCAGCTCACAGTAATAATGTATGTTTTTCGAGGCAATAAAACACCTGTAATTGATTTAATGCAAGATAGTTTAATGCCCTACTGTGAAACATTCAAGGCAAAGCAATAACATGTTCATGGAGACAACCAAGTTAGACAGACATTGGTTTACAGAATATATTTTGCAAACAACTTCTTGCACGTCTGTTTAGCATATCAAATACAATGTTTGTCTATAGGATTCCCATTCAGAATCTGTTTACTAAAGATTTAACATGTTGAGTGGAAGTGCTTATTTTCAGCTCTTTTCGCACATTTGAAAAGCTCTCATCGAATTTGCTTCCTCGGAGTTACTGACGTCAGACGGCACTCAGGAGGAATCCATTTATGCAGTGTAGAAATGGGACCACAACATCTGCATATGACTGGCTAAATATGCACATAAAACTCGCAAGCCTTCACCCGGAACGGCCCGAAAATATGAAAAATAACACAACAACACTCGAGCCCGTCACAAAGTTGCTGAGAAATAGGGCAGGTATGGCAGTAAACAACCTCTGTTAGTTTTCGGATGAATTGAGCGATCATGGCTTATTAAAAATGACTGTGAAATTTCAAATAAATAAATTAATAAATAAACATACATATTGGTCTGGTGGCGTCTCCTGCTTGTCTCTGTAGGAACAGGTAAGTTTAATGCTGTACTGTGGAACATTTATGGACAAACGTGAACATCTCCATGGAGACAAGCAGACGACTGACACAGCAACATAAAAAGTTACAAGGTGCCCCTTTAAATTGATTTTTGGGTCTTACAGGTACTAATTTATAATAACTATACCTTACCAGAAGGAAACTCATTTAATCGCTTGTATCCGCGATCTTGTGCTTTTGGTCATTACCCAAAGCTCATGACCATAGGTGAGGGTAGGAACGTAAATTTACTGGTAAATCGAGAGCTTTCATAATTCATAATGAACAACTGGCTTCTTAAGAATGGTAACTTAGTAACTACTTCATTATAGTGTTAGGAGCGGGTTAGTGTAGTATAGTTACTAAGCCTGAATCATTTGTTACAAACTTGTTCATGAATTAAATATTTGTTCATGCTTTATTAAGGGTCACCAAAATTGTACTTTGCCATGGCAATTAACAATTTAAAACAAAATGGGGGAAAAAAAAATCTTCAAAATGTTGCATATACCACGATTCTCCAATCCATTAAAACAAATTGCAACAACTTCTGGTTCATCACTGTGAAATAGCTATCCATTATAGTTCTATATTTTGACAAATTGTGTTAAATGGCTCTTTTACAGACTCTGCGTAAAGTGGGGCAGAGTGAGAGGTGCTAAAAGGAGAGACTACACTTCCTTTGAGACTGTCCTTCTCCAAAGCTTTTATCAGACCCCCCTCTGGGACAAATGTAAACCCTAAACAGAGACCCAGGGATCCAGACACTGAGAGAGACTGAGAGACTGAGAGACTGAGAGAGCATGTGAGGAGAAAAGCTCTGCCAAGGACATAACACAGGCTCAGACCCCCCTGCCTCCTGGTTTTCAGACAGAATCGTCAGGTTTTACTGAGATGTGAAAGTTGTTCATTGGGAATTTTGTTCTGTAGCATTGGAGGACACTGGCTGCGGTTATATGCACACTCCAAATGTGATTATTATCAGATTTATGGAGTTTAAAGATGATTAAATCTTAATAAATAGTAAAATCATCTGGTTTCTTACTGATTGTGGTCCCATTCTGTCTAACATCAGATTTTGCAGTTTGCATTTGAATTTAAATATTAAAAGTCCAGAAATTATAGTCAATCATCAGATTTTGGTGAGCAGGTAAATAAAGCCACAGATACTCTAAAGCTCTTTATTCGATACACACGGCTGTTACCTGATATTTTGTGTGTAGTCAGTAATGGGCAATTAAAAAAAAAATCATTGAAAAAATAATAGTCTATGTATTATTCTTTACTTTTGTGGTAATTGAAGGATTATCTTAAATATGCACTTTGTAACTACTCTGATATGGGTTAGCCACCTGCTTATCTCAATGGGGATGTTATTTCTTTACCCAGAAGCTTTCATGGTATAGAACTAAACTTATCTCCATGGAGATAATGGCAGTGGCACTATCATGCCAAGTTACAGATCAGACCTGTGGAGAGGCAAACCTGCAACATGTTTCCCAAGATGTTTTAGCAATAATAAAAAAAAAAAAACCTAATAAAAAAGCAAGATAGATAGTAAAGTTATAGCCATAATGAGGAACATTAAAAGCCGTATACCCATTGAGACAAGCAGGTGATGGACACCCTACCAGAAAAGCTACATAGTGCACCTTTAATTTCCATGGTTGCCACACTGAGTAACTTTTTTTCATTTTTATTTTCAAATTTGAACTTAACATATGGGGATTTTAATGAACTAAGAAGTGCAGCATGCACAGTTCCAAGGACAGAGCGTAAGGACGACTGGAGTGTGTTATGTGAGCAGTTTGTTTTTTCCTATATCAATGGCAACCCTGTATATACTGTATATACTAACCAGCTACTTCTGAATTGCTACAGACATTTTACAACAATGCAACAGACTTTCTACATCGAATATGGCAAAAGACATTCCAGAGGGAATGGTGTGTCTCATCACCGACTAAAACAACGGAGAGCGGAGAGAGAGAGAGAGAGAGAGAGAGAGAGAGAGAGAGAGTCTTAGCAGAGTTCGCCTGGCTCTCCCTGGACACTGCTATGATGCCTGTGCTGCAGGACAGAGAGGACACAGAGGAGGGGCACTTTTGTCCTTAAGTTACCTTTGTGGATTCACTCCCAAACATTTCTCAATTCAGAGATATTTCTTTGCTAAGTATTTCTTAAAAGTAGTAAGTTGCAATATAATAATAATTCAGTTTCCTTATAACACCGTGTTTTGTTTCATTCACCCCGAGTAATCCTGTGTCTCCATCTCAAGATCAAACACCTCACCCCACTGTATGATGTCATTAGATGGTAATCCAGGAACTGCTTCTTTGTGTTGCGTTTATCTGTGTCTCATTCTGATCATTTTAGCCTGACATTGCAAGGTAAAAACAGGTGGGTGTAGCATGCCGACACCATCTTGTATATTTCACAGACTAGACTGAGAGCAGCTATAGATGGATTCTTCAAAGCGGCAGACACAGAGGAGCACAGGCAGATGTGGGTCAGAGTGAGCAAATATGCGGAGGTGAGGAACTTTCTGAGGCTGATTCATCCAGAGAGCAGAGGCCAGACAGGAGTAAGCAAACCCGGGATGAGCAGGATGAGATTAAAGATTAAAGATTTTATTGTCATTGTCATAGAAAACAGCAATATTATGTTTAGAGTATCAAACACGGCATAGTTTTGATGTAAAGTGCAATACCCCATAAATAACCCCAGAGTAAACATTAGCACAATAATGACACTGACATCAGGGGAGCACATATGTAACAAACAGTAACAGTCTTAGCAGCATAAAGGCCAGATCAGCAGTAAAGTGCATCACAGGGACACACAGTCAGATATGTAGAATTTTCACACCATTATGTAACATTACAAAGCCCAGTTCAGTGTTATTGTATTGGTGGATGTGATTATTGTCCATGGGAGGGAGGCAGAGAGGGTATGGGGGCACTGTTCAGTCAGTTGGTCAGTCTGGTTGTTCAGTTCAGTTCAATTTATTTTTGTAAAGCTCAAAATAATAATAGCAGTTGCCTCTCAGGACTTAACAAGATCATTGATTTAACCAGCAGAAAGTTAGGCAGTCCAACAGCGAAACAGTCACTCGTCAATAACAGACAGGCAAATGAATCAGCAGTCATAGAAAATGAAATGGATAACTGTCCAGAACATCCCCTGTCCTTGGACCCTCCTTCTTGTAAAAACAAGAAAAACAAAACAAAAACAAAAACAAAAAAACTGGGAAAAAGAGAAACCTGAGCCTGTATGAATGTGGACCTTCTACCTGAGGGCAGCAGGTGGAACTGGTGATGAACAAGGTGGTGCCAGTCACGCAGGATGTTGTGCACTCTCCTCAGACAGAGGGTGGTGTAGATGGTACTGATCTCTACTCAGGCAGAAGGTGGTGTAAATGGTACTGGTCTCTCCTCAGACAAAAGGTGGTGTAGATGGTACTGGTCTCTACTCAGGCAGAAGGTGGTGTAGATGGTACTGATCTCTCCTCAGACAGAAGCTGGTGTAGATGGTACTGGTCTCTCCTCAGACAGAAGGTGGTGTAGATGGTACTGATCTCTCCTCAGACAGAAGCTGGTGTAGATGATGCTGGTCTCTCCTCAGACAGAAGGTGATGTAGATGGCACTTGTCTCTCCTCAGACAGCGAGTGGCTGCTGGTCGGCCTTAGTGCAGCTGGAGAACCACACTAAGAATCCTTACGTCAGAACACTACTGATGGCACAGTGGTAGAAGTTGTAGAAGTTCACCATCAGTGGTCTGAGGTAGGGATGGGTGATATATAGTGCTAGTATTGGTATGGGCCAATATCAATACAGCCTTCGATATTGTTATCTATCGATATCAATACTCGTTACCAATATTCAATACCCCTCAGACAGAAGCTGGTGTAGATGATGCTGGTCTCTCCTCAGACAGAAGGTGATGTAGATGGCACTTGTCTCTCCTCAGACAGCGAGTGGCTGCTGGTCGGCCTTAGTGCAGCTGGAGAACCACACTAAGAATCCTTACGTCAGAACACTACTGATGGCACAGTGGTAGAAGTTGTAGAAGTTCACCATCAGTGGTCTGAGGTAGGGATGGGTGATATATCAGTTCTAGTATTGGTATGGGCCAATGTCAATACATTCTTCGATATTGTTATCCATCGATATCAATACTTGTTACCGATATTCAATACTGATATTTTTGGGTTGCTACCCTAGTCCTTGAGTGCCTTTTTTGAACAAACAAATGACTCAAAATGGAAATAAAAAGTGTTATATTTTATTTTATTTTATTTTTCCAGACAGGAGAGTTTGTTTAACTGCTTTACACATTCTTCGATATTGTTATCCATCGATATCAATACTTGTTACCGATATTCAATACTGATATTTTTGGGTTGCTACCCTAGTCCTTGAGTGCCCTTTTTGAACAGACAAATGACTCAAAATGGAAATAAAAATAGTTTTTGATATTATTTTAAAAAAATTTTGCCAGACAGGAGAGTTTGTTTAACTGTTTTATATGTTTTGACTACTTCCTGTATCTTCCTCAGTAGGGTCACGTGATGGTGTAGTAACATGTCTTGTGAGCTCCTTTACATGGTTTTGCCAGACAGTAGGGACGTAAGCTGACCCTACAGTCTTGCAAAACCATTCTGCTAACGGCCTCTCTGACCGCCAATGACTCACACCACATTCATGATGCATCTTGTTTTGCCCAAGGGCACGTTGACAATTGAAAGTGAGAATTTAACCCAATCTTCTCGTAACTAGACAACCACTCTACTTCTACAATTCTTTACCATAGGTTTCAAGTGAATAGTTAAAATTCACTTTCATTTTGACACAATTTTATTCTAACTCAGCAGGCAATTTAAGTCACTTTGAAATTCCCCATGAAAGGAAACTCTTCAGACACAAAATAATTGGAACTTTGACACAACATTGCGCCACTCTCCTCTGTATCTTATTTATACTTTTATGTATATGGGAGAACATGTGTCTGCTCTTTCAAAGACCCTTCAAGACAACCTTTCTCTGGGCTGACAACCTCCAACAGCTGAAATTACATGTCAAATTTTTCCTTTTGAAGTCGGACATCTTATTAAAAAACCTTTTCTGTAGCTTTTCTTGTCACTGTCTGCCATGGCTTCCAGTTGCAATGAAACTGTAATCAGACTAATTAAAAGCTGTAGAAACCAACTGAAAAGCCTTTCTCAATTAAGGAAATTTAAAGTGCCTGTACCTGATTTTTTTCCCATGTACCTGAGCAGCTCTTAAGGTCAAAATAAATCTGCTGTGTACAGTCTGCGTTTAATTATACAGCGTTATGTTGTTTGAGATTCAGGAAGTGTACTGTTAGCATTCTAGTTGTTGCAAAACTTCACTCTGGTCTCTGAGAGTTGTGAAAAGCACTTATAAACTCATCGTGGTGAGTAAATGCTTGGAATGCGTAAGGTAAGTGAGGAATTACTTGGACCACTGCAAACTGCTTAAAATGAACCAGTTCTGTTTTTCACATTTGTAAGACTGTAAAAATCAAATACAGCCTCACTTGTCTGAAAATACTGGTGAAAAACAAAACTTTTTAAAGATAAATTCTTTATATTCTAGACTCATTTCATCTGCGTTGATCTAGTGTCTCTGGCTGTTACACCTGCATCCAAAAATGATGCCATATTTTATACTGTTGACACCAAACAGTTGACACTAAAAGTTTTATATCTTTCAGACTGTTATTTTGTTTGGCGGGAGAATGAATGAATCTTTTTTTTACTTCAGTGAAGAGTTTGTAAAGAAAAATCAATAGACCAGAGAACTACCTTTAAGGTGAATAATCATTTTTGTAATTCAAAGAAGAAATGCCGGAAAGTTTACTGCATTATTAGGACCACAAATATACCAATATGAGTCAATTCCAACCCTACAATCAAGTAATCTCCTGGCCCTGTTTTACATTATTTCTGGTTAGGATTTTGCTGCTTATAATCACAAGATGGCTGCTGCAATTGCTACAGCAACTGAATCCCGAATTTCTCTAGTTTTATTATATATTTAACTGAATGAGAGAGGGATTCCATCTACACAGAAGAGATTATATCTATACGTCAGGTGAATATTTGCCTATAGGATCCAGAATACGCACTTCTCCAATACTGTACGAAGATGTGAGTCTGGTCACCGGTGAATCTCCACGAATTCTGATTTGACAGGTGGTAGCCAATCAGGGACAAGCAAGGCCCATTCATATAAAAACAAATATGGCTGCTTACGAGGAGAAAAACAATATCACAGGGAACTGAAAAACATGGCAGATTTCTGCAGAATCAGTGAGCAAAGCATTAAACTCTGTTAATGAAAATCTGTGATGGAGGGATTGATGACCAGATATATAAAAAAAAAATAAAAAATACAGGGAGATATGATTCTGGACTTACCAAGTGAGTGTCCAACCAGGAAGCAAGAATAATAAACTACGGAAAACTAGACAAGATTTTTAAAGCAAAATCTTAAATAATTATCTTCTATCTATCTAGCAAAATATTTCAGTGTTGTCTAATCACCTCTTCTCCCGATTGTAATGAATTATGCATATGGTCACACAGCAGCACAGGGGTTAGTATGTTAATCAGCTGCCTGCCTCAGAATCTGTTTAAAAGATTATCTCATGGGCGCCGCAGCTCCACCGTGTCAGTTTGAAACGTGAAATTAGGTCAGAAATCTTTGACTTTTAATCACGTTTTAATTTGCGGGGCTCTCATGACGGCACGCGGGATTGGGTCGAGAGCAAATCCAATTAGAAAGTTTGTATTTTGACAGATCTCCCCTGCAGGGGGCCTGTTTGGGGTTTGCAGATAGATTGTGAACAAAATAAACATTAAAGGGCCTATATTGCACCATTTTGGATCTACGTTATAATATTGTTTCCTCATCAAAAACATACATGGAGTTGTGTTTTTTTTCATTCATGTTTGACACACAAATCCTGCATATTTAAGGGGTGTTCTTCACTGAAGCTAAAAACAAACAGCTCCTCCTTGTGATGTCATTAAGTGGTAATACAGGAAGTGCTCTCCTTGTTTTTTAAACTCCATACACTGTCAGTAGAAAAATTGTGATCATTTCAGCGCTAGATTTGCCTTTCTTTGAAGTTACAGCTGTTGTTTTAGCCTGATTGAAACTGGTTATATTATAGAGTATTGAAAAATCAAGCAGTTCAATTGAGGCTAAAATAGCTGTTAAACTTCAAACTACCACTAAATGACATCATAAAATGAAACAGAGCATTTTGAGCTTTGAAGATGTAGACAGCCTAATAATCTAGGATTACTCAAACATGTCTGAATGAAACAAAACACAACTTCAAACTACCACTAAATGACATCATAAAATGAAACAGAGCATTTTGAGCTTTGAAGATGTAGACAGCCTAATAATCTAGGATTACTCAAACATGTCTGAATGAAACAAAACACAACTCCAGGTTTGTTTTTGATGGGGTAACAGCATTATATCATGGTTAAAAGCTCACAAGAATATAGGACCTATATAACATACGGCATGTTTTTGCTACTCACAACAGTGCATTTGGGAAAGTATGTCAAGACTTGAGGCTCTGATGACTATTGGAAATGCATCACAAGCAAATGTTGGAAAAGTCAAGTTTAAAATTTCATGCGTTATTCATGGACTATACCCACTCAGTGATGGCCACAGCTGCCCTGGGGTGGTCTGACAGAAGCACGACCAATCTGCCTTCAGCTCCTACAACCGTCACCTATCACATGTGCTTATTCTATGCACTTAAAGCCAAAATTGACTAAAATAAAAGCTTGTTTTCTTTCATTTTGCTTGTGTTTATTGCAATGAAAAACTGGATCCTTACTGTGAGAAGGCTTACATCTTCACAAATCTGATCTTATTTAGCCTGAAATAGGGCCTCCTCCTGCCTGTTTCCATGGAAATGTTGTTCCTTTGACGATAATCTTCGACAGCACGTCATAAACTGTATCTTCCTTGTTGGAGAATTGTCCAAAGTATGGTTTTAACTTTTCATTTGCATGGGAACAGGTGACGTGCCTCCTCCAGAAAGTTACATACTGCATCTTTATTAATATTATTGTTTTCTATGTCATTATATGTTGCAGTGACGTGTGGGGTCATCAGTCTTAACGTGGACACATCATGCTTTATTTTGGTCTTTATTGGCTTTTAAACATGACATTGTATTCCATGTTTTAGTGCTTAAAATGAGGACTATATATAATGCCACACTTTCAACACAAGATCCTATTTCCAAGCCTTTTAGAAGCAATTTAGCAAGGGGGCGCTCTCACGGTAATATATCCCTGTGTTTGTGGTGACTGCAATTTGTGTGCAGTAACCCGGAATATACACCAGGAGCCACAGCGGCACATAGCGTAGACGTATGCAAATGTGCGGTTACTGCAAAGCATCAGTTTAAACCAGAGACTTCAGAGCTGCTCCTGCAAAACTAACCCATGTGTGTATTGTCATGTTTAAAAACCGTACTGTAATATTGCTTATATATTAAAGGGCCCATATTACACTATTTCCTGATCTATGCTATAATGTCGTTTCCTCATCAAAAACATGCCTGGAGTTGTGCTTTGTTTCATTCACACACGTTTAACACACAAAACCCTGCATATTTAAGCCAAGTTCTTCTCTCAAACTGAAAACACTCTGTTCCACCTTGCGATGTCATGTGGTAATACAGCAAGTCCTCCATTGTGTTTTTAAACTCCATACACTAGAATAATTTGGATAATTTATGCCCTGGGATTTCCAAGCCCTATTAAACACAAGGTAAAAGGAGCTGTTAACTTGAAAACTACAACTTCATGACATCATAAGGTGGAACAGAGCATTTTGGGCTTTGAGATGTAAACAACTTGAAAACTACAACTTCATGACATCATAAGGTGGAACAGAGCATTTTGGGCTTTGGAGATGTAAACAGAGTAATAATAAAGGGTTATTCAAACATGTGTGGATGAAACAAAACACAACTCCAGGGATGTTTTTGATGAGGTAACATTATAACATGGCTCTAAGCTCACAAGAGTCAATTTTGTGTAATATAGGACCTTTAAAGAGGAGGTATTTTACTTCTATTGGGCATCAATTGCTAGCACATAACATATTTAGATCACCATGTTACCTTGTATTGTTTTGAAAATTGCATATCCACAGAAAACAAAGAAAGTTTCACGTTTGTTTTTGACACTCTGAGTCTCACCTCCCTTTGCTCTCTGCGCTAAGTCACTCCCCCTTCAGAGCTCTATCACAACACAATCAGCTGTATCCCACTAATGAAACTACTGCGCATTGCATCAGGTCTGTGAAGTAGTAGTGTATTGTTTTGTATCATGCTTTTGTATATTTAACTGGAGTCTTTAGTCGAGCTTCAGTTGTCTGTATCTCATGTTAAGAAGGAAAACCGTTGTGTGGATGCCCTCTGTGTAGAAATGTCCAATCACCATTTGCTCTGTGTAAAGAATTAATTTCGACTGAACAAAAACCCTCTCATTTTTGAATGTAGTAGTGGAGGTCGAACTTTAAGGCAAATATGAGAGAGTTCGATTGTAAAAGCCACTGCGAGCGAAAGGGTGAAGCACTTAAGAAGAGGGATTTGACTAAAAATACAGCAAATGGACCAGTGTAATAGCTGAGTGGTATTTCCAGACTTCTTGGCGACTCTTCTATTATAAAATCTTCAGGCTTGAAATTTGGAAGCGTTGGTACTTCCTATATTACTTAAAGGCACTGTACCTGATTTTACTGTCTTAAAAACATGGGGAAAAAGAAATAGTTCATTTATGGTGTGCAGTGGTCCAAAGTTATTCCTCACTTACCGTATGCATTTCGAGCCTCCAAATTATTCACCGTGATGAGTTTATAAGTTTCAAAGGCCAGACTGGAGTTTTACTGTCACTGTAATGCTAACACCTACCATGCTAACATGCACTTCCTGATCATCGGATAATATAATGCTTTCTAATTAGATGCAGACACCATGCAGCAGATTTATTTTGACCTTAAGAGCTGTTTATACAATATATCTGTACTGGGGCAAGACATTTTGTTCAAATGCACAGGAAAAAAAAATCACATACAGGCCCTTTAAAATATATCACGTCTGGAAAATACCTCAGTGGATTAGTTGGTGTGAACTTTGCAAAAAATGCACAAATTAATCAAATATATTTTCAAAACATAAATTCGCTTACTAAAAGGAACTAATTAATTTGATATTAATTTCCAATGTTTTTGACTTGTTTCTGCCAATTCTATTATTTTTTTCTATTTTAAACTTGTTAATGTTTTAAATGGACTTATGTACTTATTTGTTTTTTTGTTTGTTTGTTTGTTTGTTTGTTTGTTTTGTTTTGTTTTGGGGTTTTTTGTATATGAACAGGGCGCCCATGAAAAGGAGGGTCTGAGTGCTCTCACTGGGCTCTCTCTGTATAAATAAAGATAAATTAATTAATTAAAACATACATACAACCATAGTTATCACCCATCATAAGGTTAGTTATAGTTTTGATTCATGCATGTTTGAGGAACCTTGTATTGTCTTGCATTTGAGGCTTGAGTTCTCAGAAAATTACCATTTGCATTTAACACCTATCACCACCCACATCTCTGTAGAGATTCTTAAAAACTATGGATACTCCAGGTCATAAAAAATGTTGCATGGCCATTTTTCAAAGTAAAAAAATCTGCTGCTTTTTACCGTGAAATGCCAGAAGACGAAGATGTAGGAGCAGGAGCAGAGAATAATAGGAATAGTAATTCTGAACAGGAAGGACCCATTTCTATTACACATATATAAGTCATTTCAGATATAACTTTTGTGGTTTATAATGAACACAATTTTAAATAAGGACCTAGAGCTGTAGAACAACTGGTGTTTTTTTTTATCATTTTTGTATCAATAATAATTTCCCAAAGTCCCATCATGCGGTCGTGATGTCTGGCACATTTAGAAAACACTTGAGTTGTAATTACACACAGTCTATTCAGGGCCAGTGTCATTCATTCAGTTTAATTGCATCTCTTGGGTAAAACTGCGTCAGTGACGTCTATAAGACCCATATGCTCTGATACGGCGACGTATTAAGCTACTGGAAAACACACACAAAAGACATATGGACAGGTACCTGAACTGATCTACTACTGCACTGTGTAACTATTATTATGGAGAGCCCACTATTTGCTTGTCTCCTAGGAGATTTTCTGCTTTGCCTGGAATGTTCCATAGTGTGGTATTAAACCTATGTATATGTACCAACTACTGGAAATTGCAGAGGCGAGTGAAGGCAGCACAGACGTAGATTTAGGCGTTTTTGACCAGAAAGCTGCAAATGCACTACAGTTGGAACAGTAGATAATGCTGTTAAAACACCATATATACAGTTAAGCAGCGAAAAAGTGACAATATTTGAAGAAAGAAGAAGAAAGTATAGAAACTGGATTATGGACGTGTTGCTAATTTCATGCAAATTGGCCAGTCCACCAAAATGAGTCTATTTGAATGCAAAGTGCTCCACTGGCCTGACACTTCAAATTCTCCTTGGATATAAAAGTGTTTTAAATATTACTGAACCGTAGGTCTATTGGTAATGTTCCTGCTTTGTGAAAAACTGTCAGAAAAAGTGTCTTATTTACTTCATCAGAAAAGCTGGAATAAAAAGCTCATCATCAAGGACAAAAGCCTCTGAGAATGCAGTCAAATATATTATTTATTATGGTTTAATCATTGTTTACTTGATAGTTACGTGCGTGAGTTAAAGAGGGAGGGTATTATGCAAACATGACTTTTGGAACTTTCTACCATGTTATAATGTTGTTCCCTCATTTTCCATAATTATACAAAAGCGTGACACAAAACAATACATTACAACTTTACAAACCTGATTCGATGTGCAGTAGTTTTATTAGCGAAATGCACGCAGACTGTGCTGTGATAGCGCTCTGAAGGGAGAGTGCGGAGAGCAAAAGAAGGGGGGACTCAGACAACTCTAAAACGAAAGTGAAACTTATCAAACATGTCAATATGTTGTTTTCAGTGAATATAGCATTTTCACAACAATAAAAGGTAACATGGTCATCTAATAAGTCATGTGTTAGCAGCAAATATCCCATAGAAGTGTAATACCCCTTCTTTATTGGTAACGATGATCTGGCCATTGTGTTATTGGGCAAGACACGTCACCCACCCATGTGTGAGTATAATGTTTCATGATAGTTTGTTCTGTGTGTCTACGTCTGTTCATTCTACTCTTAAGGTAACAACATTTTAATATGTGGATGTAATACACTACTCAAAAAATAAATGTATAAAAAATAAATGCTTTAAACCCTGTATTTTTTGTGTTCATATATTGTTGACAAATACACACTTTCTTATTGTACGCTGGGTTGCCTGTCCACTGGTTTGACCTGTAACTCGGCCTGGTGGTTTTCTTCTTTGAGATGTAGTAAAAGGAAAATTTGATTCTGTCAATTGGACAAAAGTTTTTGAGTGAAGACGTTTCTCTGCTCGTCCAAGCCGCTTCTTCTGTTCTGGTCACATTGCTGGTGGACACTGCCTTATATTTATCTCTATCTTGGATCATACCTGGACGACTCCTTTGAGATAATAATTTTAATGTCACACTGTGGAATATTTCAGGCATATCTCATATAGACGAGCAGATACCGGACCCTCCATCTGAAATGTTACATAGCCTTTAACACCTTTAATTTATTCAGTTAAAGGTTTTTGAGCAATAAAACTCAAAAATACCTTGAAAACACGCATTGTTGTGGTGAGTGGGCTCATCTCTCCACAGAGCTGACCTACAACATGGCCTGGTGTTTACTGCTTGCCTCGAAGGATTCAGGCTCCTTGGTGCACCTAAAACCTAGAAATGTGCTTTGGATTAACACCAAAATATCAAATGGAAAAACAGAAATAAAGCAATTAAATTTTCATTTCTTTGACTAGATCTTATATTTGGCCACAGTTTCCTCAAAGAACAAGGTTATTTTTGTCTAGTTCAGAAAGTGCTTGGCTTATTGCTCTTTTGGTTGAACCTGTAGGCATTAAAACCAGGTCAGACTAATATTTCCACGTGGTGACATTTAGCTAAGAACAGAACTGTGATAGAAAAATAAGACCAGGCAAAAGCAAGTTTCTACGAATGCTCTGCCCTGGCACGTCCAGAATGATGTATCTCTCTAATTTTACAAAGAGGGATATCAGTCTGGTCCACACACTCTCCGTCGCGTCTCGAGCCAGAAACAAACACAATCATGCAATCAGATATGTTGTTTTTAGTGACACATGAAACGAAGGAGCTCATTGGTCACCCATCATTTTGAATAAAATTTTAATGCTTTGCTCATTAACTCTGCAGAAATACGCAATGTTTTTCAGTCCCCTGTGATATTTTTTCCTTTCTTTTTTACTCATAAGCAGCCATATTTGTTTTGATAGTGACGTTCCTCTATTGGCTAATCCGCCTGTCAATCACGGCCATCTGAACTCGAGGAGATTCACTGGTGACCAAACTCACGTCTTCGTAAAGTATTGAAGAAGTGTGTATTCTGGATCCTACCCAACAAAACTTGTGTAATAGAAAAAAATAACAGTTACATTTTTGTATCTAAAGAAAAATAAAATAAATCTACAGTGGCTTTTAAAACATGAATCACAAACTATTACCGTTTATGTAAATCCTGATGATTAAGACTTGACAGCAGCCACATAAACAGTTTAAATAATGGTGATTTCATTCACAGATGAACCACATAATAGTGACACAATTGTCATCATTGTTGAGCAATATGGATAAAATATGTTTGAATCATTTAGTCTAATTTGACAGAGGTGACGCAGGAATCTTCACGCTGGTGCTCCTCTGACCCATTTTTCACTGCTTTCCCTCCCTCCCTCTCTCACTCCCTCTCTGTCTCTATCTCTCTCCCTTCATACCTAGCTT
>KN483712.1:0-11359 GCA_000787095.1 Periophthalmodon schlosseri | reverse complement strand
GCTGTAGGTCTATCTCTCCCTCCCTCTCCCTCCCTCTCTTGCTCTAGCTCTATCTCTCTCCCTTTCTCCCCATTCCTCTCTTATTCTCCCTCTCTCCCCCCTTCCCTCTCTCCCTCTCTCGTTCCTCCTTTCTCATCTCTCTCTCTCTCTCTCTCTCTTCCTCTCACACCCCCCTCTCCATCTCTGTCTCTCTCTACCTGCCTCTATCTCCTCCCTCCCGTCTCCTTTTTTTTTCAATGAACGCTTTGGCGCACGGAGCGGAGCGCGCTCACTTGCCTGTTCAGTATCCACAGATGATGCACTCAGACCCGGCTGCCTCTCCTCTCAGTCTCCCTTCTCCCCGCGCATGAGCACCAGGGACACCCACATCTCCTCCACGATGCTCCAAACCAACTTTTTACGCACGACATGAATCCACTGAACGACACCAGGGCAGACAGAAACAGCGCCAATTCACTTTTTGCGCAAGGGACGTACAAAGTTTTAGCGTTAACCATCGGGACTATTGGTGTTTTTGGGTTTTGTAATAACGTAGTTGTGATTGTTCTGTATTGTAAGTTTAAACGGTTACGCACGCCCACGAACCTGCTCCTCGTGAACATAAGTCTGAGTGATTTTCTAGTCTCTGTCACGGGGATAAACTTCACCTTCCTCGCGTGCGTAAAAGGCGGTTGGATATGGAGCCAAGCGACGTGCATCTGGGACGGGTTCAGCAACAGTTTATTTGGTAAGTTGTTTTTGTTTTTTGTTTTTCTAAAGCACTATTCACTATTGTTCTGAGTAGCCTATATAAGGAAGTCGCTTAAGGCAAAGAGAAAATGTTCCCAACTTTTATTTTTTTATATAGTCTCGCCGTTGTAGCCTCTGATTTATGCGTTTCATTCATTAAGATTATGAAAAATTCTGTGTCAATTATTGTAAAAACTCCCGTTAACTAATTATTGTCTTTGCAATTAAATGTTTAGGTCTGCAGTGTTAAAAATTGTTATTTTAATTCTAGGTTAACTGTAACATTTATATCGATCTCTGTTAGGATTATTAGGTTAGTTGTAAAGCTATAGAAGGTGACATTGGCTTGAAAAATATGTTAATTACAATGATCTAGTATAATGTGGATAACCTACTGTTTTGTAAATCACAGGTGGGCGATACTGACACAAAAAAATACCCCATAGTCTATCTTTTTGGATTATCCCGTTGAAAATAGATGATATTATGGAAGTCCATCAGGAATGTGCTAAAATGTGCTCATAAGTGTCTAGTTTGAGGTTCAAGTCTCACGCAAAACATGAATAGACTGTGAATGAAACCCAGATGTGAAGAAACATTATTTGAAAGATTACACTTCAAGTCACATTCTATTTATTTTATGCAGCCTCATTTATTTAATTAGACAATTGACTGATATTCCAGTTTTGCATATCTGAAAACACGTTCCCAAAGTGCAGTATCGTGTGATGATATTCCAGCTAAGCCATGCTATTGGTCCAAGGTCAAATTGTAAACTTAAATCAATATAAAACTGCATTGTATAGGTTCATTTCTATAAATAAAGGTTCTTTGCTATAAATGCAGAATGTAACAAATAGACAGTGCATCATTTTGCTATAATTTCAAAAGATTGTTCTCATCTGACACTGAACGATTAAGGAAACATTTACTTGTGAATAAATGCAGAGTTCAGTAGCAAAAATAGATATCTCCGCTTTGAAAAATTGCCGAAAAGTTGTTGTTTTTTTGTTACCATCTTCCAGAGATGTATCAAGGAGTGTAATTATATTTTCATAGCAGTAAAATACATTTGGCTTTTGAAAATATGACTATACTAAGCGTAAACTGGAAGCCTCTGATGACTTTTTCAAATGGCACTTGCGTATCTATTTTTGCAAATGAACTTTTCAAATGTTGCCTTGATTTCTAAAAAATAGTAGAAAAAGTAGAAAAGCGCCAATGTGATCATACAAAAACACTGAAAATACTGTTAATATTTCTGTCTGGTTTTAAGAGATTTTGCTGTCAATTTTTATTAGGGAGGGGCAATATATCAGCTCCAATATTGGAATCAGTGATATTGGGGGGTTTATATCAGGGTTGATTTTTGCTGATGTTTTGCACCGTTATTTTCTAAGCTGCCCCTGTGTCTCTGTGTGTCTATGTGCCATTCCCATGATCGTCCCATAGACTGTATAAGGAGTGTCCGCTGTGGATCAGATTTTGTCTTTTTGAACTTGCGAGTAAAAATGTAAATAGAAAAGCAGTTAGACTAAAATATGGCTAATCATTATCTGGATACATCTGATGAAGTCTAAGTTGAAAAAAACACTAGCCTGGAAAATCCAGAATATCTCTATGTATTTTTTATACAGAGGGGTATCAGTCTGGTCACCACTCCCTCCATTGCGTCTCTAGCCAGAACCAAACGTTCGTCCAATCAGATTTCTTTTCCTCAGTGACGCATGTGAAATGAATGCGCTCATTTGTCACCTACCATTTACAAACAAAATCTAATTTATCTCACCTCAGATTAACTGAGTTTAGTGCTTCACTTATTGATTCTCCTGAAAACTTGATTGATTCTGCTGAAAAAATATCACAGGGCATTGATCCCCTATGATATTTTTTCCTTTCTTTTTTCCCCGTAAGCAGCCATATATGTTTTGATACAGGCGGACAATGCTGTCTCCCTGATTGGCTAATCCACCTGTCAATCACGCCCATCTGAACTCAGGGAGATTCAATGGTCACCAGACTCACATCTTCGTAAAGTATTGGAGAAGTGTGTATTCTGGATCCTAGACAAGGAAACCACTGGACCGCACTCAAATGCAAACAGCTACTCTATAGCTTTCTGTGTCTTTTAGCCAACACAATTACAAAAGGCTATGATGTGTCTAAAAATAGCTTAGTCTGAACAGTGCTTAAGAACTGTGAACTATACAGGAATTGGACTTCGATGCAAAACTATTTTCCTTTGTGAATGATAGTCAAAGTGGCATTGAAAATTGAATCATTAGCGCCATTTTAGAATTTTCTATCACAATTCCGAAAACAAGCAAAGAGCGATGTGTTTGGACTGAAGGAAATCACAGGCTGTGTCAAACCACTTCAATGTTGTTTGTGCATTATTGTCCCCGCTGCACAGACATAACACAAATGAAATTTATGACAGTCATTTGTTCACATCTGAGCAATTTTTGAAAACAAATTACTTTCAAAATTTGTCTCGTCAAGCAAAAATTGTGGTCATTTTTTGTTGGTTTAAAATTTGGCAAGCGTCAGTGGATAATCTCATCTGTGAAATGTGTGTCAAGGTTAAAGGCGCTGTGTTGTTTTGAGCAGTCTCTAGTGGTCACATTGCAGATTGCAGCTTTGTATCTCGAGTCTGTGGCTTCAGCTATGTAAAAATAATGGAAAGAAATAGTCTGGTTAAGGGTTTGTACTTTGGGTAAATATTTGTGAAACAACTGGCAAAGGATATATCATATTATTATCTCTGTAACGAATAGGGTTGTCAAAAGTATCAAAAATCAGATACTAATTGATCCTAAAATAAAACTAGATATTCATTTGAGCAACAGGACAAAATTTGGGCTGTCCTGAAAGGTTTTAGTGTCAGTTTAACCTCTATCCAAACTAGTAGTAAGATCTCATGGTAACATAAAGAAAGTACTATTACTTTGTCTATTATCTAAAATATGGAGTTGTGTTCAAAGTGAGCGGGACTGTTGAGCTCCATACACACATAATATACAGTACAAATAAAATAAAGCCCTGTTTACATCTACTAGTCCCCATTAGAACTAGTCAAATCAAATACGAGTAAATGTATTAATAAATAAAAAGGTAAAACCAATACAATGAATTAAAAACACACACAGAGGACCTCACCACTCACACATTGTTAAAAGCCAGAGGATAAAAATGAGTCTTGATTGTGTCTTTAAGGTTACAGTTAAGGTTAAAATTCCCTATTCTCCCAAAGGAAATGCGTTCCATTTGACTCCAAACCAACTGGGACAACCTGTCAGGGCAGGAGCAGAGCGTGACCACAGGGCAGCGCCTGGGGACCCATCCCAGATCTTCAGTTACTATAGGTCGTGGTCAGCAGGACTCAGGAGGACTTAGAGCTGGAGGACTGCTAATGATTATGTTTGTTACTTTGTTAACTTGAAAACTAACGCTTCAAGACATCACAACACGGAACGGAGCATTTTGAGCTTCGGAAACGTAGACATGCTAATAATGAACTCAGACATGTGCGAATGAAACAAAACACAACTTCAGGTATGTTTTTGAGGAGGTAACAACATTTTAGCACCTCAAGAGTCAGTTCTGCTTAATATAGGACCTTTAATCTGATCTGATCTCGAAAGCTAAGCAGGGTTTGGTCTGGTTAGTACTGAGACCGTTGAGACTACCAGATGTTATAGGCAGACAGCAGCGGCTCTAGTGCATACTGTTGTTGTGTCCTTTGGCAAGACACTTCATCCACCTTGTCTAGTTTGAATGAATGTGATGTGTGAGTGATTGGACGAGATGATGGCACAGATTGGCAGCCTTAGCTCTGTCAGTATCCCAGGACAGCTGTGGCTATTGAGTATGGAATGAATGGATAATGCCCTGAATCGGAAAGCAAGTTGGAAAAACCTATAGATTGTTTAGAGTTTATAAAAAATCCTAAGAGGTTCAGACATCAGACATTCTGTTCACTACGTTTACGTGCATGACTAGAAGAGGCATTCAGCTACATGAGGTAAGAAACAGCCAGGGAAATATTAGACATGTGTTTGGGCGTATACTCACTTGTTTTGGATCAGCAGCGATGACAAACTACCGTCCCTCCACCGCGGACTAGCACATTTATCTTTGTTCTGGTCTTCTATGTCAAAGTGAAATGAAAACTACCGCAGCTTCAGTGTGTTTATTTGTGCAGCGGAGAGCAAAGACGATTCGAATTTGGTTGTTTAGCGCATTCAAAGTTGAGAAATTTGTAGCGTTGACGTGAATATAAATATATATCTTTTAAATGCAAAAAAGTCCTAAAAATGTCATCATGACTCACCTTGGAGAAAGTTCGCCGTCTCCTTCTGTATAAACACGATTTTGCCTTTGTCACTTTCTGTTACTGCACATTACTTTGTTCCGTGTACAGTCCATTCCAGATGTAGGTCACTGGTACTTTTCCCTTTCTTCGTATCGCCCTAGGCCTTTTTGCGGAGGTGATTGTGGTCCAATTGTGTTACAGTGTGAGTGCTTGTGTTACGTTCAGGAGGACATCCCATAATAAGCACATTAGACTGGCCCTCAGCTCTGCTCTGTGTCATCACCGCTCTGTCTTTCTGTGTATGTACCTGCTGCTGACCTTTTGGCTCTCGTTAATGAAAATATTTGATTACATGAAAATCTGAATGAGGCAATGTCCCAACAGTAAAAAGGTCACAGAGATATTGGAACAAAACATGTGACATACACTGTACAAAAGGAGTTGGGATGGTTTGAATTCAGAATCTTGTTTTGACTAGTTTACATGTATTTATTAAAGTGACAGTATGTAACTTTCTGGACGTGGCGTGTCATCTGTATGATTCAATAGAAAACGTGTTGCTTTGGAATATTTTCCATACTGTGGAGCATTATCGCCAAAGGAACAACATTTTCATGGAAACAACTGGAAAAAGCCCTCCTCCAGACCAAATATATTATTTCACTGATAGTGAAATAATATAGGTCAAATATAAAATGTGAACATTTAGGGAGTCCTGGCAAAATAAGAGTGAGGTTTATGGAGATGCAATCCCACTCAGTGAGGACGCATGTGCAATAAAACACATCCATAATGAAATGCATTTGATTTGATTTGCTTTGATTTTAAAAAGTTACATACTGTGGCTTTAAGTTGTTGGGTTCCCATGCTTCTTGGACACATTGACTTACATTCATTACTTGAATACTGATCCCAACATTAACCATAGTCACTTAAACTTTTTGACCCATATTTGAACTTTAAATCAGGATATCTGATAATAAAGGATTTTGTCATGGGACCGGAGTTTTGTTCCTTGTGAATGAAGTGTTTGCAGATTTTAGTCCCAACATTGTGATAAATACACTCACATACACTCTCACATACACTCTCACATGCACACATGCCCCACACTGAGCTGCTCCTCTGTCACTCACTCTCTCTGCTCTTACACAAGGACGTTCAGAACCATAACAATAATGCAGTCGAGTTACAGTAGCAGTAGCTTCTCTCAAATGTTCATGCTAATAGTTTTTGTTTGTTTGTTTTTTGGGTTTTTTTTTTTACAACAGTGTGCAGCCCAACCACTAACCGCTAGGGAGAGAACTGAGCTAATGCCGCATATTTATACAGTCGGGTCTCTTTCATCAGTGGTAGTTCACTGCATATCTAATTTGATTTTCATCTTTAATACAATAAAATAATAAAAAATAAATAATAAGAATAATAAGAATAAAATAAATACATATCAGTAACATATTAACATTATCTTATTGGCTAAGTGACTCGTCATGCCATTTCTGCATGTTTTAGATTGGGGGAAAACACCTGCAGGAAACTTACACAGACACAGGGAAAACATGCAAACTCAGGACTGGAATCAAACCCAGAGTTCTGCACTGCAGCTTCCTGCTCCTCCTGACAGGCTGACCAGGCAGCATAGGAGGATGGGTCAAAGTGTTGCTTAAATAAGACCTATTGTGCTTGTGTCTGCTATATATAGTTATAATCTATGACGCATGTGAATCATTATGTTATAATTTGTACATTTTAAATCGCAATATTCATCTAAAACAACTTAATAAAAGAAACAAGTCTTCTGACTTTCCCGTTAGAAAACCATCATGCCCAATGGGAGCTAACGTCGTCGTAATTATCATTACAACAAAGAGCTGTGAAGTCGCCTGCACCTCCGATGGATACTCTAAGATCAACCTCCAGGTCCACTGACTTCCAGGTTGGAAAATTGCGGAGCACAATGTGGCATTAGGAGCTGATTCCCGTCTGCCCCTTTATGGTACTTTGCAGTAAACATCATCACAATAAAGCGTTGCTGCTGTGGCCCCCTCTGATGGATACCTGCACATCACGCTTTTTCATCTGTGCCAAAATGGGTACGTGATGCTGCCGAATACTACACATATCACTGATTAAGAAACTAAAATTGGACAACAAAGTAAATACAGAGCAGTTTGCATTTGCCAGTGGTGGTGAAAACAGGGTCTGATCGGCAAAATGGATTCTTCAAAATAAGCAATTAAAGATTGCTCAAACCACTCAAATCACTCCAAACACAACTTTGGGTAAGTGAATGGTGAGGGGAGAGAACCATAACATGGTTAAAAGCTCTAAAAAGTCGATTTTGCATAACACGTCTGCTTTAAGTGGATATATTAAACACAATCTGCTTTTAAGAGCTTTTAACCATGTTATAACAGTGTTGCCTCATTATTATTTTACTATACCCCATATCTGCATGCATATTTGCATGTTTCCCCCTGTCTGGGTGGGCTTTCTCCGGGCACTCTGGTTTCCGCCATTGAGTCAAAACATGCACAATTGGTCAAATCTTTCAGCTAAGATAGTCCTGACCAAGGACTCAGAAGCATTGAAGGACGGGTCAAATGCAGAGAATGAATTTCCCTATGGACACAATAAAGGCTAACTTTAAGAGGGGGGGTTATCAATGGACCCATTGCTATTATTAAGCTGTTTTAGATCAATATTAAGGTTTGCAGTAAATACTAGAAAAAACAATGTGTTTTCTTTTTGTAATAAGTCTTCTTTAAACTAAATCAATAGCTTCCTTACAGCCCGGTGCATCCCCTCTTTCCACTTCACAAACGTAAAGTCAACTCTGCTTCTCTGCAGAGGCTTATAGAGTTATCACTATCACATCCTACCACACTCGGACGAAACCTAAGCTGCTAGTGCGGTGTGCAGACAGGGTGCGGTGTGCAAAGTGAGCCGGTCCAGTGGGTCTGAAAGTGGAGCTGCTCCTTTATGAATCAATGAATAAAAGCCCCAGTGACGTGTCTAATAGAGTTGTTACAGTATACGGCTGCATAAAGGCTACGCGCTGTGGGTAATGCACTAATGTATGCTTTCAACAGGGTTTGGATAGAACTAGGGCACTCCAAGCACTTACTGGGCATGTAAAGGAAACGTATATGAAGCTATATAACACAGCTCACTAGAGGCACAGGTGGTAAAGTGGCTAAACTGTAACAAGAAGGGAAGCTACATTTTTAAAAACTGTATAGAGACACTGAAATTATTGTGAATATTGATTTAAAAACTGGGTACACTTTTGTGGGGTATTAACTGCTAGAATATAACATATTTAGATCACCATGTTACCTTTTATTGTTTTGAAAATGCTATATTCGCCGAAAACAACGTATTAACATGTTTTATGAGTTTGACTTTAGTTTTTGACGCTCTGAGTTTCCCCTCTCTTTGCTCTCCACTCTAAGTCACTCCCGGTTCAGAGCGGCATCACGACACAATCAGCGCGCATCCCACTAAAGAAACTACTGTACATCACATCAGGTTTGTCGTGTTGTTGTGTACAGTTTTGTATCCTGCTTTTGTACATTTATGGAGAATTTGGGAGCATGGATGACGCAGGCTTGTGGGCTGAGGATTACACAGGATCTTACAGCTAACAGTAAAAGTTACATTTAAGATTTTGCTAATAATAATCTTGTCTAGTTCTACTTAGCTTGGCAAATTGGTGAATGTTTGGCATTTCGTTCAGGGGGCGGAGCTTAGCGTTCTATTTTTTCACATATGTTTATTTTGACCTGAATATTATTTCACTATCAGGTTAAGTTTAGGGTTAGGATTAGGGTTAGATTTAGGAACAGTTAATTTGGTTATGTTTAAGACTTTGGGACATGGAATGCAAGTCTGGCCTTGTAATGAAATACCAAACATTTAGGGAGTTCCGAAGTGTATAATTTTACTTCCTGGTTGGAAAAGAAATGGGCAGGTGTGACATACGTAGAGGTAATTTCATAACTGTAGCCGCAATGTAAACAAATGGCCAACGCTAGGATAGAATTTTGTGGTGGTCCGAAAAGCAACATTTTTAGTTAGTGGTTTATTTCTCAAAAATACAAGATAAACAGTGCAGTTAAAATGAAAGTTCAGGAAGAAGAGTGTGTACTAACCCACACCCTGACCGACCCGCTGCATTAGTCACTGCTCTGTTCAAGGTTCAGTGATAAAAAGATGTTTTCTGCTTCAGTAAATCAACATTATGTGAACGGTGGTTATTTTTCAAAATTTTCTACTTGACTTAAGTACAAATAATTATTAACAAAATATATAAAATGTTAGATAGATGAGTTTAATGCCGTACTGTGGAACATTCCGGGTTATTCCGGGCAATAATGTCTCCATGGGGACAAACATGGGGCAGACCCTCAACTAGAAAGTGTCTTTAACATTTTGTTCTCTATGTTAGTATGTTAAAAGTCGGATTTGATGAGGATTGTGGTGAGTTTGACCACTTCTGATTCCTGTGAACGCCGAGTGTGGACTGAATGAATAATGCAATGTAAAGCGCTTTGGGGGGGTGTCTCGTACCTTATTCACAAGCTAAAGAAGGCATGAGGGGTTTGCATGTTCTTCCTGTGTCTGAGTGGGTTTCTTCTGGGCTCTCCGTGGCAACTTCTTCGAGCTTTTTCTTACATTTCTTTCCTTGTTCTTAACTCACTAAAGACCTAATACAAACTCTCTAGTCCAGTATGGTTAATGCTGCAATATGTGTCAGTATGTCATGCTCCTCTACTCCTCTCCCTCTCTCTCTCGCTCCCTCCTTCCCTCTCTTCCCTCCCTCCTTTTGTTCCTCTTTCTGCTGAACTAAACACAAGAATATCAGACAGACTCATTGTTTACAGCGTATGGGAGCTCTGATCATCTGTGTCCCCGGAGGCCGAGCTCATGTCTGCAGATACCTCCCACTGCTCCTCCAGGAAGAATAAGGCATATCAAAGAGGTTTATTTTTACTGCTGCTCAACAGAACTGCACAGTCAGAGACAGGAGGAAGACAGCTGATAACATCATTATAACGCAGAGGCATTCATCGCTTTTGCACATGAGTTTGATCAATTTATCTGATTGTTTTGCTTTTAACAATGTAATGGTTTTGTTTCCTTTTGAAAAACTTAACTCAATTTGCTTCTTAAACTTCAAGATACTTCAAAGCACTTCATCAATGAACCCAATTCAACCATTCACACGCACACACATCAGACCGCAGACACTGGAGGCGTGGCGGCTTAAGTGGCTTGCCCAAAGGCACAACCTCTGGGCCAGGGGATCTGTCTGCCCTACCAATGATGTTAATACCACAGGAGCAGAATTCAAACCGAAAACCTTCAGAGGATGAGCACTCTACCAACTGAGCTACTGCTGTGGTAATCTACACCTGCATTGGTATCTTGAGGCAAAGTGCTTTCAGTGCCACCATAGAAAAGTGCTATATAAATGTGAGAATTCACCAATTGTTTTGTTTTGAACTTGTTTGAGGAATCCTCTTTATTACATGTTATTAAGGTGCACTTTATTGTAGAGCAGGGGTCTCCAACCTTTTCCCCCCGGGGAGCTACTTTTACAAAACAAAAATGGCTGAGCTAGGGCTTCCACGAAGTTGAGCCGATATAAAGGTAACAACTATAGCTTTAGATGAGGTATATTTAGATGCCTATAAACATCAGCCATAACTCAATATATCAGTGCACAACATTAGACATGTTAACAGACATATCATGAATCAAATTTAAACCACAGCGCAATATGTACAATTCTAAATCCATTGTCCCCGTAGGGAAATTTGGCCTCTGCATTTGACCCATCCTTCAATACCAGTGGGGCAACCTGTCAGGAGTAGGTGCTACAGTGCTGCGCCCGGGTACCAATCCCCAGATCTTAAGCTAGTCTTGGTCAGGACTACTTTAGCTGGAGGATTTGACCTGTTGCGCATGTTTTGGATTGACGGGGAGGAAACCCAGCCAGACATGGGGAGAAACATGCAAACTCTGCACAGAAAGCCTCGAGTGGCTTGGGAGTTGATTCTGGAACCTTTTTGCTGTTATTGGTTGTAATGCCGAATTTGCTCAAAAGGCGTGTGCTATAAAAGGTACAAAAAGCAGTTCATAAATCTTAATGTATAGTTCCTTTATCAGTATTTAAATCAGAACTAAGTAACATTTTTCCCTATTAAACATCTTTGTAAGTCCCTGTGATGGTTAAATATGTATTTTTGGGGTGTTTGAAGCCTCTCCCTCTGCTGTCACTGTGTGGAAAACCACCCTTGCAGAAAATGG
>JACM01061170.1:0-16489 GCA_000787095.1 Periophthalmodon schlosseri | reverse complement strand
ATCACATAGTTATTATATTTTTATGAGGATTCCTTCGGGCATCAGTTGTGCCACAGGTCACCTGCACAGTGATTAAAACTTCACCCAAGCAGTGTTATTATGCCCTTGGGCAAGACACTTCCCCGAAACTTTAGTCACGACTTCAACCCCTTTGTCAAACTGACTGATGAAAATAGCATACACTTTCAATTCACAACTGTGTGCTAGGAAACATAATCAGCAGGCCCGGCATAGAGCAAAATAAGCAGAAGAAGGGAAGTTTTGAAAAGTCTAGTAGTTAAACTTATTGTTGAACTTGGCCATTTTGTTTGCCCGCGTCATTGTGCAGGTATACAGGGAGCAGAGGAAATCAATATATCGACAGGGCTGGCAAAATACACAACTCTCTTTCAGCTTTTTGGAGAGAGATGCTTCCGAAGTTACATCACGAAATAATCCCATTGAAACTTCAAATGGTCCCTCCTGCATGTCCTTTTAGTAATCTGTTGTATGACCTCCTCGTTATCAAAACCATCACTACCTCAGATATAGAACCCTTAGCTTATTTTATTTTAATAGATTCTTTTTTCAGACCAAGGTTTAGCTTGTTTTCATAGGTCATTGACACTTAGAACTGCTCACTAGCTGTTTGTTGTCCTTTGACCCAATGATGTTTGCTCCGTCCCAGTCCATAATGTTGTTAAATCAATATCACTTCTACAACAAAATCTATGTGAAATACTTTTACTTTTACTACTCTAAAAGTTGATAGAACGGGTACTTAAATACTTTTACTTAAGCAGATTTTTTTCATGTGATATTTTTATTTTTGTAACTTCTTACCTCTGTATCTGTACTTTTACTTCAGTAACAAAATTAAGTACTTCATCCACCAGTGCTTTTAGAATAGAATAAACTGGAGCACAAACATTCATAGCTGATAGATGTCATAGCTGATATCATTAAAGGTTAAGTGCGTGCCTTTAGTAAGTACTTCATCTCTACTTCATGTTATCTTTCATTATCTCTGCAATTAGCAAGTCTAAATTTCACCTTTCTCCATTTGCATCTCTCTATGTGGTCCGTCCTGCATTTGAAAGCTAATTAGGTCATTTGCTCCGTTGAAGACATTGTTTTGAGATTAGGCTGCTCCGACCTATCTGGCTAATGTCCTGCTAGGGTCTCCACTCCTATTAAAACACCTGCCACAGCGGACAAAGAAATATATGGAATCCTATTATTGTAATCTAATTATTCAACATGGGCACACAGCGATCTCTCGGCGGCCTGGGATGGTCTGAATCTAATTGGATAAGAAATCGTGAAAGGGATAGTTAAATGTAGCAGATGCGATCGAGTTCTATTTTACATATCAAACGAACAAGTCAAACGGTGTAGCCATTGTGCCGTCATCCAACAATAGTGACATCGAGCGCTAACGATCCCAAAGTGCAAAAGTAATTAGGATGATATCAGTTCATGCCTAACGGGAGGCTTTGACAAGTTCGCTCCCCATCTGCTTCCACTGGTTGGTGTGATCTTTGCTTGGACTTGGTACCGTCTGTCTGGCTGGAAAAGGGAAGAAGCAGCCAGTCCCACTGCCCTTGTAACCAAAAAAAAGAAAAAACAGAACTAGTTCATTTTAAAGAAGCCCTATTGTGCTTGTGTCTGCTATATAGTTATAATCTATGACACTTATGGATCATTATGCTTTAAATCACAATATTCATCTAAAATGACTTAATAAAAGAAACAAAACTGCAGACTTCTGTGTTTGAAAACTGCGGCGTAGACGTCATCACAACAAAGCGCTGTGTAGTTCTTGGCCCCTCCTATGGATAGCTGCACATCACGCTAGCAAGTATCGGATTTATTTTCATTTGTACCAAAATGACTATGCGACACTGCCAATTCCTGCGCGTATTACGGATTAAGAAAATAAAATTGAAACAAGAAGTAAGTACACAGCAGTGGGCGTATGCTGGTGGCAGTGAAAATGGGGCGTCTTGAAAATATGTGATTAAAATTGCTTTAACATACACGAATCACTCCAAAACAACTTGTAGATGGTAAATGAGAAGGAAACAACTGCAACATGGTTAAAAGCTCTGAAAAGTCATTCCTCACTGACCTTATGCATTCTGATCATCCTAATTATTCACGGCGATGAGTTTAGAAGTGCTTTTCACAACTTTCAGAGACCAGAGCAGAGTTTTGCAGTGACAGTAAAGCTAACAACAACAACATGCACTTCCTGATTATCAAACAATAAAATGCTTAATAATTTGATGCAGACAGTACACAGCGAACATACTTTGACCTCTAGAGCTGCAAACCCTTTAAACATAATTGTATGAAATTTGTAGTTTGCAAGAACTACAAAGACAAAGACATCTCCTGGTGGCTAGTGTGATCTTTACCTAGACTTGGTATCATCTGTCTGGTTTGAAAAGGGAAAAAGTCATTAGCCCCACTGCCCTTGTAATCAAACAAACATGTGCTAATGGAACATGGCAAAGGTGAACACAGGATCTTAGCAATTAATACCCCACAGAAGTGTAATAACCCCTTTAAAGAGGGATTTCAAACAGCCCCTAAAGGACAAACAAAACACCCAACCTGACAGATGGACATGGACACAAAACAATGAAGAAAGGGTCCTATACAAAAAGTTATGCCTAGTCTTATGTTATATATGTTAATTAGTATTGATAAAATTATCAATATGCCATCTCTAATTTGGATCGAACATGTCAGACCACAGTGTGACTATATGAGCAGGAGCTGTTGCACTGAAGAGCCTGAGGAGCAGACTTTAGGTGAGATCTGGGTCACACACACACACTTACACTAAGAGAAAGTTTACTCCAGTCTCACTCTAATAAGGTCACTTATATAAGCCTGCGACTGTCAGCTCACAAATACTCCCAAAGTTCTTTCAAATCCTGTGATTTTAATACATACACTCAAAGAAATCCTCCAGCTTATTCCTATATCCAGTCAGGCTTGTGAAGTGAAGCAGCAGAATTGTGACTTGGTTACCATTTGGTTGATGGCAGAACACTTGACTCACTGTGCCACTGTCACCTCGAAATGAATACTATATGACAAACACACACAAAACTTGTATTTAAGGAACCACCATCATTTATTCATGCTTTTCAAAATTTTGTACTTAACTATAGTCCAGAAATTCCTTATAAACTTAGGCCAAATAACATATTTTTGTAACAATTCTTTTAAAATTCATTCTCAATAAAAATGCATTATCTCAAAAGGTGCACTGTGTATGTAAATTTTGTCATGGGGATCTGCCACATGCTTGTCTCCATGGAGATGTTCTTGTTTTGCTTTGGATGTTTCACAGTATGGCATTAAACAATATTGCCTCAGTGCCACTGAAGAGGCCAAATAAAGTGTACCATAACCTCCCTGTATCTGTTCAGTTACAGGTGTTTTATTAATAAATAAAGAAATACAAATGAATACATAAATAATGTATTGTGTAGCAAACTGACCTCTCTACCTGCTTGTCTCTATAAAGATAAATAGGTACAGTAAGTTTTGAAGTTTTGTAAGTACTGAAAATATTCCAGGCCAAGCAATACCATCTCCACGGAGACAAGCAGGTAGTGGACTGTTTACCAGAAGTATCAGAGCTTGAAACATGGAGAAAAGTAATACGATGTCCAGTGACACAACAGCATTCCAGCATCGTAAACAATTTGTAACACATTAGAATACTACAGTGTTCTTTTCATTACAATATTGGCTCTAACAATGGAAAATCTGCCTTTTAAATCGTCCCGCATTATTTAACCATTCAAATGAAGTCTGTGTGAGCCTGGCTGGTCCTCCGAGCTTTCCATTTCCATGACAACCTGAATATGCATTTCCACCATGACCCCCAGCTAAGTACTCTCTGCTCGTGGCTACTCTCAAACATAGAGAAAATTGACTTTGATTACATATGTAAAAACCACAGAGGCACCCTTGGGATAGAAACGTCGCGTCTCAATTAGAAAAGTCAATATCCTTTGAAGGAAGGACAAATATGGACACTAGCTAGCTTAAAGGTCCTATATTACGCAAAATGGAGTCCTGTGAGCTTTAAGTCATGTTGTAATGCTGTTTCCTCCTTATTGTTTCCTCCTCAATAACTGGAGTTGCGTTTTGTTTCATTCACACACGTTTGAGTAACCCTTTATTATTAGTCTGTCTACATCTCCAAAGCTCAAAATGCTCTGTTCCACCTTGTGCTGCACGAAGAGGTAGTTTGGGCTGAAATCATCCAAATGATTCTAGTGAAGATGTATGGAGTTTAAAAACACAGTGGAGGACTTCCTGTATTACCACATGACATCACAAGGTGGAACAGAGTTCCATGTATACAGGGTTTATGTGTTAAACATGTGTAAATGAAACAAAACACAACTCCAGGTCTGTCTGCGATGAGGAAACAACATTATAATATAGATCAGAAAATAGTGTAATATGGGCCCTTTAACGCGCTTGATAGGTCAGACCCATAATTTCACTAAAACAAAGCTAACATATTTATCTTAAAATCTTGCCTAGTGTTTTCTAGTTTTAAAATTTTGGTGAAGTTTATTATTTTACTTGCTGGTTGGACTGATATGACATATGTACAGCTAATTCCATATCTTTAGCCTAGCAACCATAATGTTAACAAGGGCCACCTTTATTTTTGTTAAAGGTGCTGTACCTGATTTTTACTTAAAAACATGAAAATCAGTTCATTTTAAACAGTTTGCAGTGGTCCAAAGTTATTCCTCACTTACCTTATGTATTCTGAGCATCCTAATTAACAACTGCAATGACTTTATAAGGTCTTTCCACGCTCTCTTTTTACCACCACGTTAAAGGAAACAACAACAACCCGATTCTTGGACACTTTATGATTAGATGCAGACAGTACACAGCAGACTTATTTTGACATGCTAGGTTGGTTCTATATGGTTCTAATCCAGAAAAATGCCTTTTAAATAACATATTAACACTCCATGGTGCATTTAACTTGAAGAAATAAAATTCAAATACATGGCCCTTTAAAGCTATTTTATTATGTTACCCAGCAACTACAAGGTTCCAAGTTGGATGCTTCGATTGTGTGGCAAGTTTTTATGTTCTCTCTATATGGTTGGGTGCTCTGAGTTCCCCTTTCAACTTACACAATAGGCATCGGTTGAAAGAGAACTTAAAAAAAAGTTAAAAAGGACAGTTACGTGGCTAAAAAAAGTACAAATACAAGGGAAAAAATCGTATACAGGCCCTTTAATTGGAACTGCGGGGGTCCTGGCCAAGGGCACTGGGACTGCGATAAGCTCCAGAGTCAACACGCTATCCAATCTGTGCGTCCCATTGGCTACATAATAACAGTCAGCACACTGCACCACGCTCTCTGCAAACACCATCCAGTCCATATTTGATCTGATCTGCAGATGAAAGGATGACAGTTGCATTTGCAGAGAGAGGAAGTAAGCAGTTAATTAGAAAGGAGGGGCTTTTTGTTAAATGTTACCCGTGTAAATACAGATGTATTGATGGACGTGGACAGAATGTTTCCAAAGTACTGGTAGGGCTTAGCCAATAAATGTGCCGTATTGAAAGCAACTGGTGTGTTAGTGCCGCCTAGTACTGGTGGTGGCACAGTGGCATAGGCACCCTTGTCTCATGAAGGTCTCCGGTTTGATTCCCAAGTACTCATAGGTCCGAATGTCCACACAACCCCCTACTTAGGTCAGGCCATTTTTCTGAATAGTCAGTTAGTGAAAAAGTGTACTCAAAATTTCCCACAATGCACCTTAAAAAGTAGTGGGCATCGGTGGTCACTAATGCACTGCGAGAGTCGGAAAAACAACAGTGGTCAGTGACAGGTCTTTAACTGGACACAACACGACTGAATGAAGCAGATAGAAGTGCTGGTTTATCTCACTGCTGATCCTGATTATGAATAAAACACTATTAAATAAACATTGCTATGTGAAGTTGGTAGCATTAGCCGTTTACCTTAGCTTGAGCTGTTAAAAGAGTGATAATTTCACATCTCAGACAAAAAATTCCATAAAGACTTGTGCCAGTCCAATCTGATCATTATTTATGACAGAAATCAAGTTTTATCTGAGCTTAGCCTTTAGACTTTTTTCACCCAAACGCCAGAGACACATGACCCGAAAGTAGTGAGCTGTGTGTCCGAATCGCTCTGTGAATGGGTGCACTATAGAGTCCACTAAAGAGTGTGGGGCTGTGTAGAGAATGAGGGGCTAGGGGCTAGGGGAGACATTCAGACACACATGGAGTGTTGCTATACTTGCACATTAGGCTAATCCTCCAGCTTGGTAGTACATATGAAACTGACTGAAGATTTAGAAAAAAAGTCGCTGGGTATGGCACTGTTTTGAAGTCAAAAGATGGATCAAATACTGCACACCTGCACAAACACACAAACACACAAACACACAAACACACAAACACACAAACACACAAACACGACGCACTTAAGTTCTAACACTTAAACAGTGAAAATAAACCCAGCGCCATGAAATATCTCTGATATAGTGTCAGCTTTTGGATTAAACAACAGCATGGAGCAGGATGGAACAGGACAGGAGACAAGACTTATTCAACAACTGTACAACGGTGCCGTGTTTTGGCCCAGCTCCTTCGCTCATGCTAAACACTAGTGCGCTGAGGCCTGTCACAAAGTTTGAAGCATGATATATCGCTACAGAGATACCGCGATAAACGATAATTCCGAAATTACTTTATACCACTGACACAATAACAATAATGCAAGATAATCCATTTAAACCATTTTTAAATAGACACTACCATATAAATAGCAGAATGAAGCAATAATTAGCCACAGAACTGACTTTCTCAACCCTTTGCAACTCAAATCTTATCGTATTGCAACAAAAATACCCCAAATCTCCCCACTTTTACAAAGAAAATGTACACGATACATTTGGAGCCCCAAAATATATAGTTCCAGCTTTCACATATTGAACGATAAGTGGATATAGTGATTATCATGAAAGGCCTATGTGCACTCACACTGGACACACGTACTGCGCATGGCCACATCCCAGTTGGGCTAATGTTGGCGCATCCGTTGTACCACTTGCTTGTTTCCATGGAGATAGACAAGTTTAATGTCATACTGTAGAACATTCTAGGCAAAGGAAAATCATCTCACTGGAGACAAGCACGAAAACCCAAAAAGCGCAACATGTTTCTCCAGTGCAAGTGCATACCCGACAAAAGAAACGTTACACACCTTTAAACAACACTCAGATTTGGGGTATTTTTGTTGTAATACAATCAGATTTGAGCTGTCGAGGAGTTAATAAGTCCCCTTTATGGCTAATTATTGGTACATTTTGCTATTTATTTGTTGCAGCTCAGTCTATTTAAAATAGTTTACTGGAATTATCTTGTATTATTTCAATCTTAATCAGTGACATTAAGTTGTTTCAATATTATCGTTTATTGCACTATTTCTCTGTAGTGACATATCGTGCTTCAAAAGGTGTTGTCGTAACAGGCTTCCCACACAGACAGGGAACACTCCACAAAGAGCTGCAGACATGCTTTTTTCAAACTCACTCATGTGTGTGCACATTTACAAAAGGACAAAATGTTCTATCTGTAACCAACTTCACCTGTCATTGCTCATAATATCATAATTTCTTGTTTTCTGAATTTATGTCGATAGCGAAATCAGATTCGAGAAGAACCATGAGATTCACACTGTTTGGACTTGTCCGTAACTGTCCTTAGCCACTGTGCTGGTGACATTTGGACATCTGTAGTTCCATATTGGATTTAGAGACTTGGAGGAGTTAAATATCAGGAGACAATAGTGAGCCTCTTGGCTGTTCTCTCTGTCCTCGGCCTCTCTGTAGTGAGCTGGCTACAATGTGCTATCCGCAACTCCTAGCCAAAGAACTAGCAACAAGTATCAGATTGAGTTGATGTAAAAGTCACTCCAGTTATCACAAAATGTCTACAAATGCATACGTTTTCAATGTGTTTTTATAATGACATATTGGGATCTTTTGTTTTTCAAATGTTGCTTTTTTGTTCAAAGTATTAGTCACCTTCATCAAAATGACAACGCGACACAATTATAATTTAACAGTAAGGGAGACAATGGTGACTCTTTGTATGGTTTTGATTTTAAATTGCATAAGCATGGCCTATCTGTGTCCCCAGATATGAGTTTTCTGAAGAGAAAGCCAAAATTCAGTTGGTTTGAACCTGAAATGCCTCTCTCTGATCTGAATGGTCACTACATAAACCCCAGCGCCTGCAGCCAATCATGAATCAGTGCTAGTGCAGCCTCTGCAGCTCAGTGAGTGAATTCTGGAGGTTCTGAATTTTGACGTGAGGCCTGTCCATATACTGAGAATGAGACACACACAAGTTCAGTTGTGCTTGTAGTACATGTTTAAAACTGAGAGCGTGGTCTACACGTAGCTCCTTTAAAGTTTGATTGAACATTTCACGTCACTTGTATTGTTGTAATGTACATAAAATACAATAAATATGAACCTGGAAGTAGCTGGCTTTATTGGTATTCTCAGTGGTGAACCCTTTTTGTTTCTTTTTGAAAGTTGTGCTTATAAATTCTTACATGTTAAAGGAGCTGTATCCAATTGTTTGTCATGTAATAAACAGTAATGGAAAGAATGGTTTGAACATGTATTTAGTTACAGAATACTGAACACCTGCATTAAAAGTATTTTGTAACATATTCCATTACATGGTCCAATCAGAGTACTGTAGTCTGAATACTTAGAATACTTTTACACTGAGTTGTATTATATTATAGTGAAAAAAAACATGGCATAGAATTACAAACAGCTTGATTTTTGTTGAGCTGTTTGTTGTCATTAATTAGAGAAGGAAAAGCACACAAACTGCAAGAGCTGTGTTTTTAATGTTTCTTATTAAAACTGCACAGTTCAAAACCTAAATTGCAGATGAAGTACTGCAATGAATTATTTTCATTTGAGGAAAGTAACTGTACTCGGAATACCACCAAATGAAAAAGTAACTGTATCAGAATACAGTTATCAAAATGAGTATTCTGAATATGTATTTTCAGTACATGCATTTAGTTACTTCCCAACACTGGTAATAAATATATTGTTTTCCCCCAGTACATTTGCATTGTAAAAGCAGCTTTTAGGGTCACTGTGCACTAGGCCTGTCACAATAACACATTTTCAAGTTTGATATATCACTGAAGCAAATATAACGATAAACGGATAATATTGAAACTAATTTATGCCACTAACCCAATAACCCAAGAGCAGATTTAAACTTCAAAAACTATTCTAAATCTACAATATTGTTAAAAAACCATGAGCTGTAATAAATAAACAGCAGAATGAAACACTTCAGTACTTAGTTTGCATCTGTAATGAGTCATAGAAGTGATTAATTCAACCTTCTATGGTCAAATCTTATCATATAGCTAAAAAATAACCAAAAATATCCCTCTACTGCACATGATAAGTATTGACCCTAAAAAATATAGTTCCATCTGTCATGTGTTGAACGATAAGTCAGTATAGTGATTCTCATGACCTACTGTGCACTGTTTGGATCTCATTTTAAAGCATTTTTATTGTCCACAAACCAGGAAGTAATGCTGGTGCTCTGTTAGCATGCTAGTCGCTGTTAGTAGTAGCATGACTGTAAAACTCTGGAATACGTTTGGACCACTGCAAACCATTTAAAAATAAATTGCCTTGTTTTTCACATTTTTAAGCGTAAAAATTGGGGAGCATACAGCACCTTTAAGAGTATATCCACGAGGCACAGTTTGAGAGCGGGACGCAAATTGGGGTTAAATTCAACTTCCTCCCTCTGTTGTGGTTTGACAACAGGACAAATAATTGGATACAGATACTGATAGGGTTTGTTAAGTTTGATGAAATTGTCTAAAAGAATTTGGGAGCTAGCTAACAGTGGAAGTCACAGCTGTCAATCACATCACACTGTGGCATGCTAACAAGATATCTCCTGAAGAAAATCACAGTCGTTTGTTTAAAAAAAAAAAAAAAAAGTGTAACTTCCATCAAAAGTAAGACAACTTTCTGTGCCAGGTAAGCATGGTCCAGTTTGGAAAAAGAACTCTTCCAGCCACTATGAGTAAGCCCATGACAAAAACTTAAGTGTGTTACACTTTTATGGGGTATTAACTGCTAACACATAACATATTTAGATCACCATGTTCCCTTTTGTTGTTTTGAAAATGCTAAATTCACTGAAAACAACATATTAAGTAAGTTTCGCTTTTGTTTTTGACGTTAAGTTGCTTCCCCCACAGAGCGCTATCACAACATAATCGGTGTGCATCTCGTTAATCAAATTACTGCACGTCGAATCAGGTTTGTGAAGTTGTATTGTATTTTTTGTATTCTGCTTTTGTATTTTTATGGTGAATTGTCACATGGGAGCATAGATGATGAAGGTTTGTGGGCGGAACATTGGACAGAATCTTACAGCTAACCCTAAGGAGGGTTCGAACAAGGCCCGGGAGAGATTGCTAAATTACTGAAACATGCATGAATGACATCTAAAACCTCTTCAGGCATGTTTTTGATGAGGGAACAACAAGCTCCAAAAAGGCGATTTTGCATACTACCCCCTCTTTAATGTTATGAGATGACTAAAATATTAAACTTTACGTGACACATTTTGAAAACTTCTTTGTCATTCTTTGTAAAAATGAGTTCTTTCAACTGACAACAATCACTTTCTAAAAATACTTTCACTTTTGATCGTTTGTGTTGACAGAGAAGACGTTGAACTTTGTGCTTGTTTCATGTGGATAGGCTCAGTAATTACAGAGATATTAACCATAAACCAGGTCAACACATCTGCATCTGACAGTTACACAGCAAAATCCACCTAAGAATTATAGGGATTCTAGGAGAGCACAGAGGGTGAAAAACTTATGTCCCAACTTGGGACATTCTGATCACAGCCGGTAATTTGAAGCTCGACATTTTTAGTATCATTCAGAACAAAATATATCACTTCTTTAATATAAGAACAGTTTACCTCTTTGATTGTTGATTCTGAGTTGATTCTCAGATTTACCCACAATCTGCCATGTTTGTTTTGACCATAGACTGTTTAAAGAAGTGGACTTGTGAGTGTGATGTCACCCATAGCGTTCAGCTCCAGTCAAATAAAGCTCATTGGGGCTAGCAGTTATCGGGGCAGATTTGGAGCCAAGTTCCTTATGTGGAATTCCGACTGCGAGTATCATAGCAACCAAAGAGCCAATGCAGAGTGAGGCTGATGGAGGTAACGCCCCTTCCCCCCCGCACCACTGGTTTACCATGGAGTGGGCGCTTAGCAATGCCGTCTAACCTGTTGCTAATGCTAGCGGGAGTGACCTCGGGGAAAGAAGGCGTATCTTGATTTCTCTAATTGGTTAAGCCGCCTGTCAATCACACCCATCTGAAATGGGGCAGACACAACTACTCGTCTTTGTAAAGTTTCGTCAGAGCGCGTGGATTTGGCTGGCCACGTGACAAAAAGCTGCCCTTCTCTATGGCTACCGTTAGCTTAGCTGCGCAGTCTCCACTTTCCTCTGTGCACTGGGCTGTGGCAGAAAACACAGTTGATAGTATCAGACCAAGAACATATTTGTGTTCCCAGCCAATATCCCTCATGTTTAATAACACCTACCCCCACCGCCAACCCCCCCACCGGCCCGTCGGATTCTGATTGCTGCGCACTTATTCACAACCAATTTCCTCTTTCGCCTTTTCGCCCCCAACCTGCTACACTGTATATTTGCAGATAACATAAGAGGATTAGCTGGGACTTTTGTACGCGCTTATAAAGTCAAATTTAAAAAAAACAAAGAATAAAATGGGCAGTTCTTTAGCGATGGGTAATGAGTTGGGCTCTCGAGGTCACTACGGAGCTTTGTCTGACCCAGAGCGGTACGTCTGTCCAGGGATAAGACCAGTGTATCACAGTGAGAGCCGAAGATGGGGGGAAGGCGTGAGGTCTCACTCTGTCCACAACGCAGATGGAAGGATAAGCTCAACTCAAGAACCAAAACTTACAGTAAAAAAGTATTGTACATTTTGGTAAGTTCCCAAATTGCTTCAGATTTATGAGGTAAACACATAGTTTATTTCCAGAGAAATTTGGCCTCTGCATTTGACTATGACATATCTCTATTTCAGTTATTGTTGTCACGATATTAAAATTTTGATACTAAAGAATAGACTCAGTACTCGATACTGATTCTGATATCCAAATGATCATTTCAAAAGCTCTTTTTTCAGATAATATTGTAATTTTCTCTGATAAAATGCAAGATGAGTAAAGGTCAAATTTATCCAGTTATGTGATTTTTTTCAGTATTGATACTTGTTTAAATGAGTATCTAGTTTCGATGCTAGTTTTAGTATCAAATAGTGTCTGATTTGACAACCCTAGTTTCAATAGCAAGGGTACCACTTTATAATTAATAATAATAATAATTATGATTCAGGCTCAGTAACTACTTAAAGGTCTTATATTACGCAAAATTTACTCTTGTACTTTACTCTTGTTCCCTCCTCAAAAACATAACTGGAGTTGAGTTTTTGTTTCATTCACGCATGTTTGAGTAAAACTTTATTATTAGTCTGTTAATATCTCCAAATCTTAAAGTGCTCTGTTTCATCTTGTGATGTCATGAAGTGGTAGTGGAAGTTAACAGCTCCTTTTACCTTTAGTTCAGCAGAGATTTGTAATCCCAGGGCTGAAATTATTCAAATGATTCTAGTGGAGGTGTAAGTTTAAAAACACAATGGAGTACTTCCTGTATTACCACATGACATCACAAGTGGAACAGAGTGTTTTCTTTTAGAGAAGAGAAGAACTCAACCTAAATATGCAGGGTTTGTGTGTTAAACATGAATGAAACAAAACACAACTCCAGGTCTGTTTGTGATGAGGAAACAGCATTAGAACATAGTGATCATCAGAAAATAGTGTAATATGGGCCCTTTAATAAGGGGGTTAGAAAATAGAAGTATTATTTATATATATATGTATATATTTAAGTAGTATAATCAAGTCTGCATCGTTCTTAATAAACTGTTAGTTTATTAAGTTATTATGAATTGAGTCTCTGTTCATGCTTCATTAAGGCTTTTAAGTGTGAGTGTAATTATTGTATAGTCTTCCTGATAAAAGTTCGAATGTGACCTCAGTGCAGTACATGTTAAAGTTGTCTTCTCCGACAGTAGCGCAGTGGTTAGAGCTGTGGTCCCCCAACCCAAAGGTTGGAGGATAGATTCCCGCACGGACCATTGTGTCCTTTGGCAAGACACTTCTACAGAGCTCCGAAAGCCAAGTTCCATTGCATGATGTCATCACGTGGAAGTCCAGAAAGTTCTTATTGTGTTTTTCAAGTCTATAAACCTTCACAAGACACATGCTGATTATGTCTGCGCTTTTATAACAAACCTTTGGCTAAAATACTTGAAGCTAGCAGCAAATGCTGATATTAGCCTGCTTGTATTATGGGAGTGTTTTCTTATGGATTGAAAGATTGTCAGGTTTAACTTGTTTCTCACCAACTACAGTACAGTTTATTTAAAGGTGGATGATGTAGCATTTCTGGCAGAGGGTCCGCCACCTGCTTGTTTCTATGGACATATTATTGCTTTACCTAGAATGTTCCAACTACTACTACTTAAATTCCATACCAAAAAATAGACTGGTCCACTAGTTTTAGTATCAATTAGTATCTAAATTTTGATACTTTAAACAACCCTAATAAATATTAATGAATCTATCTCCACAGAGACAACTAGGTGACACTGTCAGGTCAAGTTACAGGTCAGATCTGTGGAGAGGCAATACCACTCTCAGTAAGAATGTATGTTTTTTTTTTTCCTTTCTCTTTCTTTCTCTTTTTCAAGGTATTTTTAACCAATAAAAACACCTGAAACTCAGTAAATGAAAGATAAAGTTTAAGGGCACGAGAAAAGTGACATAGTGTACCTTTAGGACAAACCTAAACTGGGGTATATACCTGGAAACTACATCTCACTTGGTTTGTGAATGGTGGTCAAATGAGGACTTGAAAAAGTGCACTCTGAAAACATTACACACAATGGGACCCCAACAAGCTCCGAGATGAGGAGGTGCCAGGTATGAGAATCAATATCCTCACAATGGGACCTACAGCTTTTCTGCGCTAGATGCTCACTCACACGTTAGCTAGCTCTTTACCTTATCTGACACCAGGAAATACCACAGGAATACTTGACACACTTTACACTGCAGGCATCATCCTCTTCTCTATGTTCACTTACTGCTCTCACTACAATGTACTTTTGTCAAGCGCTTAGTTATGACCAGTAAAGGACTCTTGAAGAAGCCCTATTGTACTTGTGTCTGCTCTATAGTTATAATCTACGACACCCGTGGATTATTATGTTATAACTTACACATTTTAAATTGCATTATTCATCTAAAACGACTTAATAAAAGAAACAAGTCCACTCATTAGAAAACTGCGGTGCACAATGGGAACTGATGTCGCTGTAAACGTCATCACAACAAAGTGCCGCATGCTGTCGGCGCCCCCTGTGGATAGCTGCACAACACACTAGCGAGTGGCAGATTGTTTATATCACCGATTAAGAAAATAAAGAATGAATAATTGAAGAATGAAGTGCGCACGTCACAGTGGGCGTGTACCGGGGGCAGTGGAAATGGATTGATCAGCAATATGGAATTGAAAATAAGCGATTAAAGACTGCTCAAACATGTGCGAGTCATTTCAAATACAACTTCAGGCAAGTAAAGAGTAAGGGAAAACAACTATAACATGGTTAAAAGCTCTGAAATGTCGATTTTGCAGAATAGGTCTGATTTAAAGGCCCTATACTATGCTTTATTCAAGCTTTAAAAAACATTCACATAGTATAACTCATTTGCATGTTTCTTTATACAAAGTGTTACAAATAGATGGATAGATTTTGGTTGCATATACAATTTGGTGCATTAGTCATTCACTGTACCTGGTGGTGGGAAGCTAAGGCAAGGCTCTATCTATGGGCCACAAACCTATAAGAGAGCTGTGTAGTCACATTTGTGCATTATCTCTTTACATAACATATTTAGATCACCATGTTACCTTTTATTGTTTTGAAAATATATTCACTCAAAACATCGTATTGACATGTTCTATGAGTTTCACTTGTTTTTGACGCTCTGAACCTCCCCTCCCTTTGCTCTCCTCCTAAGTCACTCCCCCTTCAGAGCGCTATCAAGACACAAACAGTGTGGATCCCGCTAATGAAACTAGTGCATATCACATCAGGTTTGTGAAGTTGTTCTGTACAGTTTTGTATCATGTTTTTGTATATTTATGTAGAATTGTCGTGTGGGAGCATGGGTGTCGTAGGCTTGTGGGCAGAGCGTCGGATAAAATCTTACAGCTAACCTTAAGGAGAGTTCAAACAAGGCCCGGGAGAGATTGCTACATGCATGGATGACATCTAAAACCTCTTCAGGCATGTTTTGACGAGGGAACAATGTCATAACATGGTGGGAAGCTCCAAAAAAAAAAAAAATTTTACATAATATCGCTCTTTAAGGCCGATAAGCTAATAAAGGGTCAAATGCAGAGTGTACCTTACCTTATATGCTACAATTGTATTAAAAGGTTACCCAAGTAAATACTGAGCACCACCTCTAAGTCCTATTTTCTTCCCAGCATTCACATAAAAACTAAAAGAGCAGGGCTTGGCTCACCTTGCAGCTTGCTCAGCACCTCTCTGTACTGTTGTGATTGTAAACAGCAGTAGCAGCACTGGCTCGCCCCGTCACTTTAAATGCTTTGTTTTGTTTCCTGCTCCATTTGTGGACGTCCAGAATGGCAGCGGTGAGAGGAGCAGACTGTGATTATGAAAAGAGTGTTTTTTGTGTGCTGTCTGACTGTGCCGGTGTTATTATATCTGTCAGAGAGTTTTAAGCAGTAAACAGATGCATACAGATGGATAAAGAGAGCAGGAGCGATATGGGACAGTTATGCTTCTGTGGTGTTATGGGGCAGTGTTGTCACAATACTAAACTAACATTTCAAACTCAATTTTGATACAAAGGAATACACTCGATACTCTATACAGACTCTGATACCACAGTGATAATTTTAAAAACTCTTTCTTTAGACAATAGAATGTCATTTCAACATCAAATCGCAGTACTTTGTTTTCTATTCCCATGTGGTCTTATATCTGTGTAATCCCTCAGTGTCCAGGTAGGTTCCATAGTGGTCCATGGGCGTATACTAGTCTATGTGTCTTATACTTGTTCTGATACAGCTCAAGGTCATTCTAAAGTCAGGAGTCAGGAAAAGCAGCATTACAGTGACAGCGAAAGTTTGGAGTAAGTGTGGACTGCTGGTTGATTTTTTATATTACTCATAATGTACATAATGTATGTA
>KN483711.1:0-14807 GCA_000787095.1 Periophthalmodon schlosseri | reverse complement strand
GCAGGACAGTTATGAAGTTAAAGGCGCATAGGGTGATCCACCACAGAGGTATTACTACTTTACCTGGATATTCCACGGTATGCCGTCGAATGTATCCATGTCCGTAATTGCAAAAATATGTTGAAAATCATGTAACAAATCTGACCTGTAGCTTGACCTGATGGCGTCACCTGCTTGTCGCCATGAAGATAGATTTTGTTTTCTTTACTTCTATTTTATTGTTTCATATTAGAGCAGAATATAACAAAACAAAGAACTATACAGAACAAACGGTCAGGTGGCAGATTAAACAGTCCACTTTTCTCAGCAATCCTCACATTTTGCTTGTTGCAACCTTATAATCTATTTAAGTTTCTCCATGATGTGAATTTCTTCAACAGTGTCCCTCCAGGTGTTAATTGTTTGTGGATCTTCCTTATACCATTTGACATGTGATGCATGTTTTGTTTTTTTTTTTTAAGATGCCATTTTTATCAAATAGTGGTCTTTTTTGGTATGCCTTTTCCTGTTATTTGTCCCAAGTATAGAACTAAACCTGTTTTTGGCAACTTGTACCCCAGTATATTTCCCATTTCTTTACCTACACCTTTCCAAATTGGGATAACTTGCTGCATTGCCCAAAAACATGTGCACGTCCAATGTCCTGCTCTCCACAGAGTCTTGAGCAGGGTTGATGCAACAACAATGCCTTTTTAGTCTTTGGCATGATAAAATATCAAACTCTTTATACATTTTACAGTTCCTAGAACTAGTTGTAGTGACTTGAGTTTCACAAATCTCATATTATGTGTCATTATTACTTATTTCTTCCTCAAATTATTTCACCCATTTATCTTATATACAGTGTTGATGTTTTCCTATCAGTTACCAATCATTTATACAGTTTTGAAATCACTTTACCACTTTTGTTATTATATGCATCACAAAGTGTTTCAGCAATTGCATTTATTTCACCTGGGAGGTCCAGTCCAATCTCTTTCAGATAGTGGTCTCTTACTTGTCATAATTTTGAACCCTCTTTTCCGCATCTCCTCTGCTGCATCCTGCGGGTTTCCGTATGTCTTAGGACCATCTGTCAATGGATTTTAATATTAGTCAGTGGCGTCTGAAACTTGACCCCGTTTTCCTTCAGCACTTTCTTTATGCCTCTGTAGGCTTTGTGTTTTTGAACCATGTCATAGACATAATCATGATTAAAGAACAGTGGCTTTCCGTCTATTTTTAAACATTTCTTCTTGAGGATCAACTTCTTTGTGTCAAACCTGAGCGCACGCTTAATCATGAGTCAGGTCTCTACCGGGAGACCTGACTTTCTGCAGCAGGTACTCCACATATGCTCATGTTATTATCTTCTGTTCTTTGAGGACCACCAGCAGGGCTTCCTTCACTTCTATATTCCATCCTTCTAGTTTGCCAATGTGTGTTTGCGCATCTTTTAAAGATTCCTCGTTCTTGATCTTGGCCTTAACTCCCTCCTTAAAAGTTGCAAAGCCGTTTTTTATTTCTTATCTTAGCTCTTCTGTTTTGTCAGGCCGACATGGTGGGATGCTAGCCACTAGCATACTTGCTTCGGTAGAGGCCAAGTTTTCTTCCATTTTCTTCTTCCGTCTTCTTGTATTTGATTTGGGCACTTCAAATTTGTTGCCCTTGGCGTTTTTCTCCTCCACTCATCCCACCTTTTGGTCGTTGAATTCAAATGTCTTTGTTTTTTTGTGGGGTTTAATTAGTTCTTTACTGGCAAGCAAAGGGAGTTGTCACCATCTCCCTTGCTGCCCAACTAGAAGTCTCAGATTTTTTATTTTAATAAAAATATTCTGGTAACTTGCAACTTGTAACTTGCAACTTTATCTCCACAAGTGTCCACATAGTGTTTTAAAAAGCCAACATGTAGTTGCATTAGCCCAGGCTCCATAGTGTCAGAGTACACTATGTCTCAGGGTAGTGGATATATGAAATGAAAATAGTCATTAAAACTATCTTTGAACGGGGGCAACGGGAGGGCATCTTCTCAGAACTGACACTGATACGCACCAAGCTTTGGTTTCTGCGCACTGACATCAGAGCTTGTACTTTATCATATTTGGTAAAGTAAATTGCCTGGCTGTAGGCATGTCAGTGTCAACTTTTGTTTCTTAACTGTAACACTAAAATCTGTACTTGGTTGCCAGCACCCACTTTTACTACAAACTAATCCTAATCCAACTAATGAGCAGTGAAGCTAATTTAGGGATTAGTGGCAGACCGGACTAGACAAACTTCCTAAAAATTGGAGCCTGAGCTCTGGCATGCCAAAACGAATGCCCATTTTAATTATTCTTCACATTACTGAACTTTATTGCGCTTGAAAATCTGTAAGATATTGTGCTATGAAAATTGACTTGTTTGAATGATTTGCCTTTGCGCCCTCAGCCCTGATGCAGCAGACAGCTCCTCATTTGACGTTCAGCTTGGAGACATCATCCTGACTGCGACTGATGGGCTTTTCGACAACATGCCTGACTACATGATCCTCCAGGAGCTTAAGAAACTCAAGGTAACACCCAGCACTCTGTAAAGGTGCAGCAACACAGGCAAATTCCTGATGTATGTCGCAGTATCAAATGCTCCATCAGATTTGCATGTAGGCCTTGTTACTCTGTGTACTGATATTACATTGTTTTTATGCTTCTAGAACTCAAACTACGAGAGCATCCAGCAGACTGCCCGGAGCATCGCAGAGCAAGCTCATGATTTAGCCTACGATCCCAACTACATGTCGCCCTTCGCTCAGTTTGCATGTGACAATGGCCTGAATGTACGAGGTAAGAGATGACCATTTAAAAAAAAAAAAAATCATTCTAGGCTTGTCAAAAAATAATACCCATATACTACTTTATTCTAAAACTAGTATGAAACTAGAAACTCAATCCATCCATTTTCTTACGCTTATCCGAAGCCGGGTCATGGGGGCAGCAGGGGACTCCCAGACTTTCCTCACTCCATACACTTTCTCCAGTTCCTTTGGTGGGTCCCCAAGGTGTTCCCAGGCCAGACCTCCCTAGAAAGGCGTTCAGGAGGCATCCTGAACAGATGCCCAAGCCACCTCAGCTGGCTCCTCTCGACGGGGAGGCGCAGCGGTTCTACTCCGAGTTCCTCCCATGTGACTGAGCTCCTTACTGTATCTCTAAGGGAGCGCCCAGCCACCCTGCAGACTCTGCACCGATCCGCTTGTCAATCTCACTCTCCATCCTTTCCTCCCTCGTGAACAAGCCCCCGAGATACTTGAACTCCTCCACTTGAGGCACCAAGTGGAGGAGTTCAAGTATCTCCACCCACCTGCAGAGGGCAAGCCACCTTTTTCCGGTCAAGAACCATGGCCTCAGATTTGGAGGAGCTGATTCCCATCCCAGCTGCTTCACACTCGGCTGCAACCCACCTCAGTGCTTGCTGCAGGTCCTGGTTCAATGAAGCCATCAGGACATCATCTGCAAACAGCAGGGATGCGATTCTGTGGTCCCCAAACAGGCCCCCCCCCCCAGCCTCTGACTGCACCTAGAAATTTCATCTATAAATAAAATGAACAGAACCGGTGACAAAGGGCAGCCCTGGTGGACTCCAACATGCAGCGGGAACAGGTCTAACTTACTGCCGCCCACAGCTTCTGCTCCGGTCATGGAGGGACTGGACAGGTCTTAACAAAGGGCCCCGCACCACATACTCCCGGAGCACCCCCCAAAGGGTATCACGAGGAACACTGTCGAATGCATTCTCCAGATCCACTAAGCACATGTGGACTGGCTGGGCAAACTCCCATGAACCCTCGAGCACCCGATGGAGAGTATAGAGCTGGTCCCAATGTTCCACGACCGAGACGAAAACCACACTGCTCCTCCTGTATCCGAGGTTCGACTATCGGTCGGATTCTCCTCTCCAGTACCCTGGAATAGACCTTACCGGGGAGACTGAGGAGTGTGATTCCCCTGTAATTGGAAGGAATACTTTGAGGATCTTCTCAATCCCACCGTCACGTCTTTCGAGGAGGAAGCAGAGGCTGAGGACTTGGAGGCGGACTCATCCATCACCCTGGCCGAAGTCACTGAGATGGTTGGCAAGCTCCTCAGTGGCAAGGCTCCAGGGATTGATGAGATCCGTCCTGTGTATCTTAAGTCTGTTGTGGGACAAAGTGTCATATGATATATTCATGGAAACTTAACTCAAGTTTTCCTGTTATTTTAATTCTAAAGGGAATAGTGCTCCTCTGAGGATGCCGTACTTTATATGGGGTGGGGACGTGAAATGGACTGTAAGTTGCATGGCTAAAATACATTGTTGCTGATTGGCCAAAGACGACTACTCTGCCACTATACTGGTTTAGAGTTTACTATATTTTGTTTTTTCTGTCCACAGGAGGGAAGCCAGATGACATCACCGTGCTGCTGTCCATTGTGGCTGAATACACAGATTAGTCTTTTTAAATTGACAAAATGAAGCCTGACCTCCTGCTGGACAGGAACTAGGACTTCCTCAGACCTCAAAGGCCACTAGCCCCGTCCGAGTTCAAGATTGTCATAAAAAATTATGGGTATCTAGAGAAACTGCACAGGTTATGGGCAGGGCGGAGGTGGAAGAGGTGTAATGATGGAGCTCGATGATAGGTAGGGTTCGAAATGGCCACCTACAAAGCTATGTGTTCACTAGTGTCAAGAAGGGAAAATTGCACATTGAGATGCAGGCAATTGAAGTACAAAGTGGGCATAATGCTGACAAATTATGTACATTGAAGGGCCCTTGTACTGGTGAATTAACTAGAGAAAGATTTTATTTCTTGGTGTAAGATTTTGGCTTAAACGTCATTGTTGGATTGCAAAATATTTTTTTCAAGCACTACAGTTAGGCCAAACAATGTTTCACTCAGCTGGACAAAATGTCTAAAAATATGTGCTATCTTTAGCAAATAGCAAAACCACTTTTTTATATGAATAAAGTCTTGAAACGTAATTAGAAAAAAATCAAAGAAAATAAAGCCTCAATTTTATTTAAAGGCTAATTATGGTAGGATTTTCTTGGATATTAAAATGACCAGTAGAGACATGGTTGCAGAAAATTATATTGATTATCATAATAATAGAAAATTGTTTATAGCTTCCTGGTTTCAATGTAAGAAATGCCACCAAATTGAATAAAAAAAAAACAAAAAACGTAGAATTCCCTATTCAGGAAACCGCTTTACTTAGTACATTATTTTAGACAATGCAGCAATTTCAGTTAGTCTCTCCCAAACCGGTTCATGCAAGTTTCATTTTGAATGCAAGTATTTTTATAGAGTAATGCCTCACAAGAAGGCCTAAAAATATCCCTTTACTCCTCGCCGCTGCTGCTGGGACTTTGATTGAACGTGACGTGTGAACCAGGCCACGTTGAATGCCCCTGCTATGCCTCTTCTTTTGAGTAATAATAAATGAAGTCCAGCCTAACCACTGGGCTGAAATCTTTCCAACGCACAAACCAACATATCTGTGAAAGTTTGGTCACGACTGAGTATGATTAGAGTGTATTTTTGTATGTGTTTTGAATGGTAGTAATGTTGAATATTATGTGTGATAGGTTAGGGTTAATAAATTCTCATGATCTTTTATCTTTCAACCGAGGTTTCATTGTTGTATTTTTTGCTGTAAAAATAACAGATTTTTGACAACTATTTCTAAAATGATGTGGGCTGACAGAAGTTTGGATGTGTCAATTGGCTAAAACTGCATACTCTGTTACGAGGCATTTATTAACGCAATGGGACTTGTACACTTAATAAACTGGTTACTGACTCCAGTAAAAAAAAAAAAAAAAGAAAAATATATTTTAAAAAAAAAGGAAAACATTTTAAAACTGAACTGTATTAGGTATGGGAGTATATCAAAATAGTCATTTTTACAGCACTTTTTCACAGCATAGCATAAAAAACAGTTACAATTTGTCAATTTGTGTCTTGCCTACAGATTATGTCTTGCTAAACGAACATCTTTAGTTGAAGGTTGTATCTTGTTTGATGGCATGGCATTTATGTCCTCATTGTCCCGTAAATTTCTACTCTTTAAGTTAATATCAATATTTGTCAATAAAGGGCTTGCATTAGATTCCTACAAGTGTAAATAGTCCAGATTGTACATTTCATAGCAGTGAGGACAATCTACTCAGCCTTAACGTAAAGCAATTCTCTGTCTGATATTATGGTTATATCCAATTCCACCTTTGTTTTTCTGGTGTCCGCTTCTGACTTCGTTATGAGCAGAGCACGTGGCTATATTTTGGATGTTCAAGTTCATAATGTGTTCAGTAAAACATTTTGAATTGTACAGGTACTGTACAATATTTAATAAAATAATATTTATTATCTGGTTGTACTGTCTGATGTTTTGCTATGTCTATACTGCTTTAAATGCAATACTGATCAAGACAATATGGACACAAAAAAAATCCTCAGAGAATAGGATAGGATTCTCAATGTTTCATAAAGGCATGTTACACTCGAGATTGTTATTTAGTTGTTAAAATGGCTGATTCTTCAGTAATATTTTAGTTAGAAGTAAGAGAGCTCTAAATGGTTTGAATATTTGCACGCCTTTTTACACCTTACTTTTAGATATGGGTTTTTGTCATCTATTCTTTAGAAGTACCAGAATGTGTGCAATATTGTTTTGTCTGCACTATACATTAACTTAAAATCATAAATCAAATGGTTAATCTTGTTCTTCAAAAGCTTTTTTACACATACACTGAGTAATTATTTAGGTTGCTACTTTTTACTTCTACTTGAGTAAAATTATTTTAAAGTAGCATTACTCTTGAGTAGAAATTTTGGCAGCTCTATCCATCTTTGACAGATAATGCATTTAGTTACTCCAGACAGAAACTCTGTATTCATAAATCTATGTGCACGTATGTGTTTGGATATGTATTTGAGAATAAAGAAAAAAACATGCATGTCTTCAAACCAACTGTGTTCCTATGTTGTTCACATGGACAGACACTGGCATGTTCATGTTTGCCCGGGTTTGTTATGTTGTTGAAGCTTCACATTTTTTCAGAAACAATTATGTAATGTATCTGCACAGGACGGGCGCGGCTTTTCGCAGGTGAGCCAATGTCTTTGAGTTGAGAACACAACAAACATGTGGTTATGGTAAAATGCATGTTATGTAATTACATCAGTGAGGTAAAGCAGTGGTTCTCTGACAGGCCAAGACAAAAAAGAGGAACTTGAATAATTTTACTGAAAACCTGACATAGAAAGAAAACATAAGGTTTACGTTTGACAGGAATAAAAACTGAATTTGAGTGTAAAGTGAAAATTTGTAGTAACAATAAATACCAATTGCTTGCATTTCTTTTTTTCATAAATATTAAAAGTATAAAAAATATGCATAAACACTTCAAAGTTCATGTAATTGGGTCTATACAATAAAAGGTAGTAGAATAATAAATCTGTATCAATCCTTATGTGAACAATCAATATATAAATAAATATTAACATCTAATGCATTCTCTCAATAAATATAGCAATATTTTGCAATTTCAGATAAATACAGAGAATCGAGTGCTGTTTAACGCAAGGGGTTGCGTGTGTCTTCCTCCATCTCGTCCTCGTCATCACTGACACAGACCAGGACATTGGGCAACATAGCAGAATCATCCTCAGACTGAGAGAACAGAGCCTTGAACAGGAGTGAACACACCTACAATACAAAAAAAGTTAAAACTGAATCTGAATCTTTTTGCATTTTTATTATTTCAGTGCATTTAGTCTATTTATTTATTTTACTTAAAGTGATAGTATGTCAACTTTCTGGAGGTGAAAAGTCAACTGTATGGTTCCATGGAAATAAAAAGTTAAAACCATAGATCAGAACATTCTCCTTGGAAATAAATATCTATATGTATATTATATGTTTTATGTGGAATATTATAGCCAAAGGAACAATATTTGATGGAAACAAGCAGGAGGAGACTCTATTCCAGGCCAAATAAGAGTCTGTTTTATGGAGATGCAAAAACATAATTTATTTTAGCAAAAAAGTTACATACTATGGCTTTATATACCACCTGATGTTTTGAAAATGGGTCAGTGCTTTACAAATGTAGTCAATTCACAAAGATAAACTGAGCAAAATGAGTTATGTTTGAGGGACTGGTTTTCCAATTCATACACCATTAGACCATTACACCACAACATCTTATTAATATTTGTTAGTCTACTATAAGCCAGTATTTTTACATTGTGTTACATAGAATGTAGTATAAGCCAAACTTGTTCACTTGTTGACACACCTCAAAATGAGTGACGCAGTAAAAAGTCTGGGCACATTTCCAGTTTGAACAAATGCAAAACACGTTGTACTTTGTCTCCCTGACCTGTAAAAGGTGACTCCAGAGAGCCACTAAACCCCAGCCTTACCCACTTCCATACTATTGTAAACGTTTTTTAGATTCAAGCCATGTCACAATGTTGTTTGTTTCCTCTTCAAAAATATTGAAAATACAGTGTCCACATATCTTCACTCATTTAAATAAATCAAATTGCAATCAAACTGCTTAGACCAGGATGCATCTCAACTCTGAAGGTAGTAGCTATTGTTTTAGCCTTGTTTGAGCTGCTCCACGGCTCAGCGCAAACCGTTCAACAGACTTCAGTTTTGAGGATTTGTCTGTCACCTTGTCCATCACCTACTTGTCTGCATAGAGATGTTTTTGCTTTGCCAGGAATGTTCCACAGTACGACAGCGAGTGTATCTCGCTTATATTGTTAATTTAATAGACAAAAAAGTGATGTTTTAGCTCTGTAGTTAAATGATCAATAGTTAAATTAGTGTTGTTACCATAGAGGGAGCAGGAGAGGGAACAGGGGCACAGGTCTGCTTGGGCTCCCCCTGTCCACATGGGAGGTCAGTCTGAGAGGGGTGAAGCAGACGGGGAGGGACGAGGATGGGGCTGCCCTGACTCGAGGCAACCAGCTCTGCTCCTACAGAAGTGTCCTGAGGATGGACTGTTTCTATAGCTTCCACTGCAGACCTACAACACACCACATTAATATGACTCTAGTGACTGGATTCACGCAAAATGCTCTTTATTTGTACACGTTACCACTACATACATTTACTTTCAATGTCCGCAGGAGCAAATGAGTCACAGATAATTAACATTGGCTACATAAAGTCAGGAATGTTAGGCAGGCAAGCAGCAAAACAAGTCCTTTAGTTCCCACAGAGGGTAATTTTGGTGGCGATCTATAATAGGCTAGACAAGCATGACTAAGTAAAGAAACATTATAAATAAACTAATCACTTTCTGAGACTGTAAAATTGATCAGATTAGGTTAGATAGAGAAAATATGTAGGCTAATGTTAAGCACTTGACCCATCTTTTAAAGCCACGGAGGCAACCTGAGCTAGCTAGCTAAATCATGATCACTGGCTGGAGGATTTTACCTATTGTGCAATTTTTTTGGATCAATGGGGGAAACTAGAGTGTCTGAAGGAAACCCACTCAGAGACAGGGAGAACTTGCAAACTCCACACAGAAAGGTCAGGCTGACCGGGAGTTGAACCTTCATGCTGTAAGGCGAGCGTGCCAGCCACTGTGCTGCTAAATTAGTGTTAAAGCATGCAGGCTGTCCACACTTACACTATTAGTGTTATCCAATAAATGAAGTCCATTATATTAAGCTAATGGTTTACATATCAGTCAAACCTTTACAAAAACAAATGCAATGCAACTGCCATACAGCATACACTAGTAAAAGCAAATCATATCCCCTTATTTATTCCAGTGCTTGTTTTGATTGATGAATGATTAAGGTGAATTTTATTTTATTGTTCCTTTAGAAAGACTCCCGCGCTCTGTCTATCTTGCAAAAAGTTAGTTTTATTTGTACTGGAGCAGCAACTTTTCAGGCAAATTGTTTTGATGAGAATTATGCATGCCCTCTCCAACACACCTGGCTTTAGAAATGTGCAAAGCAATCTTTTTATGTTAAAATTGTTCCTTTAGAAAAAATTGGTTCTCCCCATTTGACTCATCCTTCAATGCTGCTGGGGCAACCTGTCAGGAACAGGACTCTCAGGAGCAACTAGCAGAAGGATTAGCCCATTTTGCATATGTGTTTTTCCTCTCAGCTGTTTGTAGAGGAGTCCTGAAAAGTGCAGATTCATCAGTGACGTTAGCACTGGGTGACGTTAGCATTTGGTGACCTTAGCGCTGTGTGACATCGTGCTGTGTGCACAGTCCTAGCACAGTGACTGCAGAGGCGTAGGCGTATTAGAGGATTATTCACATAGACACTTACATGACCCACTGTGCCCCAGTTATCCCTGGTACAGACATAAGGGTGGGTTGTGAAACGCGATGCCCACTTAAGCAGCTAAAAACAGCCAATGAGGGCAAACTATTTTGACCACACGCCAGGACGGAGGCTCAGGTACTAAATCTCTGTGGGAACGAAACAGTAATTATATTGGACCAAAGAACAGGCTGCTGCTGCTGCTGCTGGGACCTGTGATTTTGGAATGAAACACAACGTACCTGTGAAGAGATGTGGCAACAATATTATGAATGTTTTGGAATTAATTAGGCTCCCTGTGGTGCATTATTTTTTAAACAAAAAACATTTTTAAATTAGATTTCCTATCTATGTGCAATCTAATTTTAAGTGTTCCATAGAAAGGTTTCATAGAACAGCTTAAAGCTACCATTTTTAATTGGATTAGCTGACCCGCCCGTGTTGTATCCTCACATGTCATCACTAGATGCTCATTACTGCTATCTGACATCATGCCACACACTCTATTGGTTAAATAAAATCAGATAAACTTACAGATAGTAGGTTTAAAACCAAACACCAAATCAGTACGCAAATGACTGCATGCTTAAAATCAGGCATTATTAAAGTTGCAATAACTTTGTTTCAAAAGTTGAAAATTAACCTTTACATTTACCATATCAAAATAGTCTATATATTATAATATAAATTGCATGTTGTTTCTGTCATGTTTATAGAGTGATATATATATATATATATTATTTCAACAGCCTTGAGCTGTATTGCTGTCCTTCTATGTCTTTAACTTGTACCTGGATGAAGTAGTTTGCAGAGGGGTGGCTGTGTACTGAGAGGGGGCCCTGCTCTCAGAGTCCATCAAAGTGGCCAAAATCACTGTGGCTTCCAAAACCATATCCTCAATGGAGAAGCACACGGGCCTGAGGACAGTGATCTGAATTGAGAGAAGACTGAATACACTACATTACAACATAGTCAGTCACTGTTAGTATGACTGTCTTTTAAAACTAGACATTTCTTTAAAACAATTATGTTAATATTAAATTAATATAATAATGTTATAGTAGTACACATGCTGGTTTACAAGGAGTAATGAGTTTAATTTCATACTGTGGATTCTTCCATGCAAAGTCAAGCAGATGGCATACCTCTGTCAGAAAAGTTACAAAGTGCACCTTTAGGGCTGGAGAGCTAACCACTCTTGACGTTTACTCATAATATGTAATTGAAAGAAAGTGTTAACAAACCATTTATATATTTATTATTTACTGTGTCATAGTATTGGGTATATTAGCTTATCAGCAATATTAAAACCTAGCTCTAGACTTACTTTCCTGCTGCCCCAGAGTAAACTGACACAGGCAGACAATGTGACTCTGCAAACGACAGTAATCCCTGAAAAAACAAAAACATTCTTTAAGCTTTGACTAATCTCACATCAAATCATTCTGGGGAGGTTTTATAATGCTCTATCATCACTTCTTCATTAGGAGGCTACAAAAAGAGATCCATTGTACAGAATGGGTATAACCTTTTCAGTGTTCCCATTTGAAACCACGGTCTGTAATCTATCCTGTAGACCTGATTTCACGGGGCTAACTGTGGCGGGGCAGGGACAGGGCAGGCTAATGAAGAACCTCTCAGCAGGACGTCCCACAAACAGCAAAGCATTAAGGACAGGAGCAGTGCCACTTGAAAGAGGTCAAAATTATCACTGCACTGCAAATGGTGAATACTATAGCAAAAATCACCCTGCCCATTGTAGTTAATGATGGCAAACTTGCTGTATTTTCAAAGGGCCCATATTACAGTATTTTTTTTATCTAGTTTCAAGAGTTATGTTTTGTTTCATTCACACATCTTTAACACACAAATCCTGCACATTTGTTCTACCTTGTGATGTCATGCAGTAATACGGGAAATGCTCCACTGTTTATTTTAACACCATACACCTTCACTCGAATCATTTGGATACTTTCAACCCTGGAACTGCCAATCTCTATTGAACAAAAGGTAAAAGGACATCACATGGTGGAACAGGGCATTTTGAGCTTTGGGTATGGACAAACTAATAATAAAGGGTTACTCAAACATGTGTGAATGAAACAAAACTCCAGGTATGTTTTTGATGAGGTAACAACGTTCCACCATGGCTTAAAGCTCGCATGAGTCAATTTTACGTAATATAGGACCGTTAATGATGAATTCTTTATCATAATATATACTGTCTGAATGTAAATAATTCTTGTCATCTTAAATGTTGTGTAAGTGTATTCTTTTTTGTAGATCACATTTTACAGCAGAATTTAGGGGCATGATTTGTTTACTAAATCAAGGGAAGGCTAATTCATGCATTTACTGTGAAATTTTGTGTCCCTTTTATAGTACATTGTTCATTTGCGTGTACTGTCCTTGTTGGCTATAATGTAATAAGACAAAAACACTGATGTTATCTACTAATTCAATTTCCCCAAAGTACACTGTGTGAATTTGCAAAATTCAGCATCTAGAATAAATGAATTACCTTAGTTTTAGTCTTTCCCTGTTAACGTCACTCATCTGCTTAAAAGGTTCAGTGAATGCATATCATATTAAGTTTATCTGTCTCTAATTCCAGTCTTGTCCAAAGGTTTCACTACTTACTACTGGCATGACACTTCACCATCTTGACTGTATGTATGTTTTGTGTAAAACAAACAAAAAAAAAAAAAGATTTAGTTATTTGAAGAGTTCAGAAAATCACTCCTGTTTTCATTGTTGGACTATTCACCAATGTGGTCTCAGTCAACCCAAGGGCAGCTGTGGCTACAAAATAAGCTTACTATTACCAAGTGTGTGGAGATAATGAATAATGTATGTAACTGTAAGCCACTTTGAGCATCTAGAAAGAAATTTATCAGAAATAATCATTAATACTGATAATTTCTTTTTATTAACCAGCCTTAGAACTTGCACAAAACATTCACTGCATGTGGCACTCTCTGGTTGCATCTTGCAGACATATCACTATTGGCCTTAAAATAAATTGTGAAAAGTAAAAATAGCTCAAGTTGTTAAAGCCATGTGCTAAAGAACATACAGTCTTTCCAATAAAGAAGAGTAACTGCTATGGGCAAAAGTTCATGTGTAATTGATCTGGGTGGTTGAATGCCGCGGCGTTAAGATCACGGAAGACTATATCAAATGCACGCTCCACGGAAACTTCAGTCACATTCAAAATACAGCGTCATGTGACTGGATAAACGCAGAATATAAAAATAGACCTCACCCGCAGATCCTTTAGACAGAAAGTTATGTCCGACTCCACTCCGACCTGGAAGTAATCAAACTCGTCTGGGTGTAAGGACATCTCTGTGTGCATCATCTTCATGTGATCTGACATACAAGACATACAAGCGCCATATGTTTAGTGACACATAGCTCAGTGGCATATGTCACTATGGTATAGTGGTACAGGATTTATTAATGGCAGTCTTCTGTTTGCTATTTTACTCCTTTTAAGTTGAATAATGCATATAGTTAAAGTTGAACTGAACACTAAATCAGCTTTTTTGCTACTAAACTGAGGATATGGTGTTTTAATAGCATTGTCTACTGTTCCTAGTCCTTTTGTGGCAATCTCAGTGTAAACTAGGCACATTTGCAGCTTTGCGGTCAAAAAGCGTGTGCCGCCTCCAGTGGCCTCTGCAGTTTCAAGTCCTATGTGACATCACACAGGACTGTCCTGATTACAGCCAGGTGTTTCTGATTACAAACACCTGGCTGCAGAGGAGGAGTCTGAGGTGTCGATACCTGTTCAACCAATCACACTGTCCAGATCCTGCCCCTCCTCCCCCTCACTCTTTTCTTTAGTCCTCCAGGTACTACCCAGTTTAGCAGCTCTATTTGCAGTGTTGCAGTGTTTAGGTGTTAATTCTCACTTTAAACATATGCAATAGATACCCAACACAGACAAAATGCTAGCTTTCTGTACCAGTTTGTATGTGTGTATGTGAGGCAAATGTTAGATTTGATGTACATTTAAATAAAAGAACTAATAGAACCACTAAGACTATACTGGTACTTTAAAGACTGTAACATTTACTTACTATTCCCTCCTTCATAATAATTCCTCAGACTAATTTTTCCAGAAGATATTGACAATGTGATTTCCTCTTGAGAGACTGGGAAATGCATCACCATGTCACTAAGGAGCCTATTGCAGAACACACAGAAAACTGCATTATTACGTGAATGTAAAATGTATAGAGATAACAGAGGTATGTATTGACTTGGCTGGAGCTTTGAGGACGTTGGGGCAGAGGTGTGAGGAAAATACAGCCTGCAGAGCATCACTCTCCTGGAAACGCAGATTGTGAGTTTTGACAATCCCTGTAACAGAAACGGGACAGTGACACCTAGTGCTGAAAGTATATAACAACATGGCAGATGTAGAAGAGAGCTATAGGTATGAATAGTGAGGTATGAAGAATAGTGCTAAATAAGACATTTGGAAGAGACTGGA
>KN483710.1:34925-50105 GCA_000787095.1 Periophthalmodon schlosseri | reverse complement strand
TCGTGCATAAATGTCAGGCTACGGCGCTCGCTCCCCGCTCGCCACGCTAAGGTCATCATGTGCCGCCGTGCTAATTGCTTTTGCCATACAGAGCAAGACTGGGTTGAAAAAGATTCTGAGGTTATTAGGAGAAATAAATCTATGTGCCGATGCTGCTTTATAATAACTACGTCATAATTAGCCTTAAAGCATGAACAAAGACTCAATTCACAATGAAACAATAGTTTATTATGAGTCCCTGAGCCGATAAGATCTGTACCGTAATGGTAGAATGCAATGCAACTTATGAGATTTGGGTGGGACTTGAACCGTTTATCCTTTGGTTAGAGGGGAGATACTTACAGGCTACTCAACTTCCAAAACTTCCACTGTACAATTGTATTGTAAAATAGTAGTAGTTGATGTTGATGTCTTAGTTGGCCAAATTTCTTATTAGTTGAGATAGAGACACGTACAAGTTTGTCTCATTCTCAGTACATGGACAGGCCTCATGTGAAAACTCAGAACCTCCAGAATTCACTCACTGAGCTGCAGAGGCTGCACTAGCACTGATTCATGATTGGCTGCAGGTGCTGGGGTTTAGGTAGTGACCATTCAGATCAGAGAGAGGCATTTTAGGTTTAAACCAACTGGATTTCAGCATTGAAACTGGCAACACAAATGAGAGACTCGTGTGAGGCTCATTCTGCTTTCTGATTGGATAAAACACCAAATTATAATATAAACAACTTGGCCATCATGTTCAGTGTCTTTTGCAATAAGAATAAACCAGCATTAGCGCTGTTATCAGTAAAAGGTATGTTTGATTTGAGCACGTTTACCTCATATGTGGGAACACAATTAGGTCATGTTTATGGAATTTAAATTCAAAATCTTAAATACAGCCCCTTTAAACACTCTTTTTACAGTCATTTACCCGCTCGCTAGCACCGCTGATTAGCCGCTACGTCGTACATCCTGGGACCGTGGCGCACTAGCTAGCATACAGCGTACAGCAGCTCCTCTCCACGTGTCATACATATTGTGCCTGTGCAGCCGGTAATGAGAAGGCTCTGAAAATAGGGCCTATTGCTGGTAATGGAAGTCTCACGCGATGACTCAATGGCTGCTTTGTCTGCTTTAACTCCACGCACACACACCCCCACACACACGCACGCACACACACGCACACACACACACACATTGGGTTTCCGTGCTTCTGGGGACGTTACATAGACATTACATTTCCACTTCTAATTTCCGCTCTCGAAGTTGTTTTTAGAGTGATTCATGCATGTTTGCGTACTATTTATTCTCCTGTATTCACATGGTGTAGTACAAAATTCTGGGCCCTAGGTACAAATTATCTTGGTGAGTCCATATTACATGTTTTCTATATAAAAAATGCATATTACAGATTTTATGAAGGCCCCCCCCAGTCCACGCCTCTGTGTATTCAAGACGTCATTGCTTCAGTCTACCCCCGTTTTCATCTTCATGGTAACTGCTCTGTACTTTGGTCATTTTATTTTCTTAATCGATGACACACGTATTGGCAGCGTCGCATAGCTGTTTTGCCACAAATTTTTAAAAATCTGTTGCTCGCTAGTGTGATCTGAAGAGCATGGTCCAGTAAAATGGCGCTTTGTTGTGATGACGTTTTCGACTACGTCATCTCTCATTGGACGTTGCAATTTTCCAACCCGGAAGTCAGTTAACTTTTGTTTTTTATTGAGTCATTTTAGAGCAATATTGTGATTTAAAATGTCAAAAGCATAACATAATGATCCACAGGTGTCAGAAATTATTGCTATGTTGCAGACAAGACAAGAAGTAGCAGTGAATTCAAAAGCAGAATCCCTCTACTCATGTCATCAACAGGGAAATTACATCCAAAATGCAAGGACAATTTAGGCACAATGAACATATTTTTGTAATTAGAACTATTGAGCTAACAATGTTCTTACTAAGTGAGGACTAAGTGAGTGTGACGTCACCCATAGCGTTCGGCTTCAGTCAAATGAAGCTCGTCGAGGCTAGAGCAGTTATAGGGGCCAATTTGGAGCCGAGTTCTATATTTGGAATTCCGACCGCGAGTATCATAGCAACCAAAGAGCCAATCCAGAGCTAGGCTGAATGATGAAGGTAACGTTCCTTCCCGCCCGCGTCACTGGTTTCGCATGGAGCGGGCACTTAGCAACGCTGTCAATCAAACGTGTTGCTAACGCTAGCAGGAGTGACCTCGGGAAAAGAACGTGTTTGATTCGTCGAGTTACAGACAAAATAGCGAAATAAAAATACCAGGATCATGTAGAGCGGGTTAATATGAACATTTTAAGACCAAAATGATGAAGCTCACAGCAGTTACAGAGAGAGGGGCCACAATTTTTCAGTGTAAAGTGAATTGGAGCCAGAGTCGATGGAGCTGGAAGGGTGCCCATGATCACTTCCTTTTTGGAACGTGGTGGCTAGCAGGTTAGCTACGTCCATTTATATATACAGTCTATGGTTCAATCAGGAAGTAAAATGCAGTTTTTGAAAGAAAAAACTGAAAATATAATTTGTACTTAAACGTATTTTAAATGCTATCTTAACTTTAAACCATGTTGTTGATCTAATTGAAGAACTTACATTATGGGGACCTGATTTTTGTCCCCATAAGGCAGGTAAGTCCCCATGTATTGAGTGCGTGTACAGATTTAAGTCCTCACAGTGTGATAAATACCCGTACAAACACACGAGCGAGTATAAAGATTTCATTTCTGCCGGAGCGAGGAGGTAGAAAGTCTTACTCACCAAAATGCACAGCGCTTTGGAGGAGCACAAACCTGATTATGCGTCCTTTTGTGACATCAAATTAACCGCGTTTAGGTAATGCTAGTCTGACTACAGGAGGCAGAGAGCGGAAGAGAGCTTTTTCTGGCTAAAAATAAGAGGTTCAGACATGGAAGCTGGTGAGAAAATTGAGTTTTTGAACGACAGCAAGTAAGAAATTGTTGGTAATGTCATACTTGGGCTGAATCGAGGAGCTGCCAATCTGCACTATTACTTCAGATGATATCACAACATTCTATTGGCCAATAATATTTAAAGAGCCCACATTACGCTATTTTCTGATCTATGTTCTAATGTTGTTACCTCATCACAAACAGACCTGGAGTTGTGTTTTGTTCATTCACATGGCCAATAATATTTAAAGAGCCCACATTACGCTATTTTCTGATCTATGTTCTAATGTTGTTACCTCATCACAAACAGACCTGGAGTTGTGTTTTGTTTCATTCACATGTTTAACAAACAAACCCTGCATATTTACGCTGAGTTCTTCTCTCAAACAGAAAACACGCTATTCCACCTTGTGATGTCATGTGGTAATACAGGAAGTGCTTCACTGTCCCTGGAATTTCCTCTCTAGTGATCTAAACTTCATGACATCACAGGGTGGAACAGAGCATTTTGAGCTCTGGAGATGTAGACAGACTAATACTAAAAAACGTGTCAATGAAACAAAACACAATTCCAGGTATGTTTTTGATGAGATAACAACATTCCAACATGACTAAAACCTCACAATAGTCAATTTTCTGTAATAAAGAAACTTTAATACAGATGGGGATAGCTAAAATAATATTGTTAAAATGTTTTTGTTGTGATACAGTGAGTTCTTGGGTCTAAAAAAGAAAGAAAGAAAACTGCCACTTGCCCCCATCTGGGAGTATGACATCATCACATCACCAATAAGGGCTGGGCAATATCACTGTTTTTGTCCACTACCAATATATGAGTCACATGATGAGTCACATGATTAGGTACACCTGACCCTTCTTTTAAGCTGATGTCCTGACGAAGATCAGCCTGGTTTAAACATGTTTGCATCCCGTCGGTCATAACGAATTTTAATCTAATCCATTGATTCTCAAAGTGGAGGTCACGAATCATGAGCTGGGGCTTGTGTATGAAGGTACAATTGTTCCAGAAAGTTTGAACGTGTAAATGCTGATTTGTACACTGGCAAATAAAAAAAAAAAAAAAATTTACACTTACAAATTATGTTTTACGCTCACAAATATTGTTTTATGCTTACAAATTTCGTTTTACGTTTACAACTTTGTAATTTTACACGTACAAATCGGAAAATTACGCTTTCACGAATTTGAGACATTTGTTGCACCGAGTTTGTCTCAAAAAAATTTGTGAACGCAACGACTGAAGACAGCAGGGGGCGGGGCTAGAGGGGACCGGGGTTGCTGTGGCAACGGCTAAAGTGGTTGATATACAGTCAAGGAGTAACTAACCTGAATTCAGACCGAACGTCACCTTTATGTGATATTATGATGTGCATTATTAACCTTTCAATAAGTTGTAAATCAAGGTAAATTGTGTAGATAAAGCCACTGTGGCAACAAAACTGTTAACAAGTTTTTCAGAAAATGACATGTTAGCATTAGCTAGCGCCTTATGCTAGCGGACATCTCCCTGACTTTTTCCTGCTAATAAGGCTAGTGTGGCATTACGAGTGGTTACAAACATCAGATGTTAAATTTTTAGCAACAACGCCTCCAGTTAACCTGGAGAAAGGATTCAAAGGCACTTATTACAGAACAGAGCAGGCTCCACATAATATAGCATTGGGTTTAATTAACAGTGTGAAAACATCACATACGTTTAAGTTAACTTCATACCATCTGGGCAGAATACAATACATTAGACCAGTACATTCATTAATTCCTTCTTTCTATTCATAAAAAACGCTGGACCCTCCCCCTTGCTACAGGAAGTCCAAGATTCACAACTTACACGCACCCTGCGTATCAGGGACTGCATCTTTGGAAATAGTTCATGAAACAAAAGTCAAAACAGACGTCACGCCCACATCAGTGCCACAGCTCCACTGTTGCAGGCAGAGCAACCACAAATCACCTGAAACATATAACCACAAATCTCCTGAAACATATAACCACAAATCACCTGAAACATACAAGCCTAGAGTGAAAACTGTGAGCGCATTACCCAAGACGCACGTCCCAATTTACGCGCTCACAGAGCACGGTCCTAGGGCATCTTAGGCCAGTGAGTTGGTGCCTGAGGCGACGGTGTGACTCTATGTGAACCAGTGAACCATGAGGGGAAACCCGCTGCACCCAGGGCTCAGCACCAGCAGAGACAGACCCCTGGCTTAGTTTCAGTTAATGGGTCAGGTGCAGGGCTCAGGCAGCGGCGCTGAAAGAAGCCACAACTTAGAACAAGTGTATTTTTGTTTGCCCAGATGCTGAATGATGAAATGAACTCAAACGTATGTCATGTCTTCACATTGTTAAACTCAAGGAGGGGAGATGTCCGCTAGCATAAGGTGCTAGCTAATGCTAACATGTCGTTTTCTGAAAAACTTAACACTTGTTGTCACACTGGCTTTATCTACACAATTTACCTTGGTATACAACTTATTAAAAGGTTAATAATGCGCATCATAATATCACATAAAGGTGACGTTCTGTCTGAATTCGGGTCAGCTGCTCCTTCACTGTATATAAACCAGTTTAGCCGTTGCCACAGCAACCCCGGTCCCCTCTAGCCCCGCCCCCTGCTGTCTTCAGCCGTTGCGCTCACAAATCTTTTTGAAACAAACTTGGCGCAACAAATGTCTCAAAACTCGTGAAAGTGTAAATTTCAGATTTGTACGTGTAAAATTACAACGTGTAAAACGATATTTGTAAGTGTAAAAAAAATTATTATTTTTTTATTTGCCAGTGTACAAATCAACATTTACGCGTTCTAACTTTTTGGAACAATTGTACCTTCATACTTGTGAGGCGACTTGGAAGATATAATTTAAACATTCTGACTCATTATATTTTAGTATATTAGGTCAAAACACAAAATAAACTACTCGACACAATTCAGCGTCTTGTAACTTGAAATCATTTTGCAAAGGGAGTATTTCAGTATTGATACACCTATCACTAGCACCAGCTATTAACAGTAAGACTGACATACCAGATTCAAGCGTAGGCAAAGTGGGTGAAGTGCCTTGCCCAAGGACACAAGTATATATTGGTGGGACTTGGAATTGAACCAGCAACCTTTCTGTTTGTGGATAAATGCTTTACCATGTAATGAAAAACAAGGGCATCATAGAAAATGGATCGAACTGGAAAATGCCAAATATTTAATCTCCGGCAATTGGATTACAGTTCTCCCTCAAAATAACTAGTGGTAAATATTGACCTGTTTACAGTAAATAGCAGAGTCTGAGAATACGTTTATGAGCTGTATTTTTGTACGATATGAGATGTGCCGCAGCAGCAGTTTGGAGCTGGCAGCTGAAAATAAGCGTCAGGGAAAACTTATCCCCTCACGGATGTTTACAGACAGGCTAATGTGCACGGGAATTGTACTGGAAATAAATAACACAAATAAACTGCTATTTAAAGAATTCATGTTGTGCAAAATATGTTTTTGAGCTTTTAACCATGTTATACTGTTGTTCTGTTGTGGAAATGATCTCTCTTGATGAATAATAATGCATTTGCGAAGCCTAGTGAGTTATGAAATACTAAAAGGTTTATTCTTTGTTAGAACAGATCTCTGGCTCTGGCAAAAGACCGGCACTCTTCCAGCGTCCCAGGCAAGTCTCTCCTCAGTCTCCCTCCTCAAGCATCACTTTACACCAGAGTCACAAACATCATACGTTACAAAAGCAGGGTCACACATAGACTGAATATGAAGTGGACTAAGTGAGTGTGACGTCACCCGTAGCGTTCGGCTCCAGTCAAATGAAGCTCGTCGAGGCTAGAGCAGTTACAGGGGCCGATTTGAAGCCGAGTTCCATATTTGGAATTCCGACCACGAGTATCACAGCAACCAGAGAGCCAATCCAGAGCGAGGCTGAAGAAAGTAACGCCCCTTCCCGCCCGCAGTGCTAGTTTAGCAGGGAGCGGACGCTTAGCAACACTGTCAATCAAACCTGTTGCCAACGCTAGGGGGAGCGACCTCTGGGAAAGAAGGCGCCTGATTGGTCTGTTATTAATGTTCATATCTTGATTTACGGAGAAAAGAGCGAAATAAAACTTGTAGAGCAGGTTAATACGAACATTTTAAGACCAAAATGACGACCCTTACAGCAGCAGTTACAGAGAGAGGGGCGACAGTTTCTCAGTTTAAAGTGAATTGGAGCCAGAGTCGATGGAGCAGGAAGCGCGCCCATGATCAGTTCTTATTTGGAACACGACTGCTAGCAGGTTAGCTATATCCATTTATATATACAGTCTATGGGGTCACATCTGTTCACAGTCATAAGTTAATCAGCTTTTACACTTGAAAACAGGTAAAATTACACTGTGTCCTGTGGGATGGGAACAGAGCCTGCAGAGCCTTCACAAGTTAATGTCTGCGCTGGGTCTGACAGACTGACACAGATCTAATGCAGTTACACAGAGACATATGGTAAGAATATTTTCTTAACAACAAACACACATACATTTCCATCACAGTCCCCTCATCAAAAACATACCTGGAGTTGCATTTTGTTTCATTCACACTTGTTTCATAAATCCATTAACCCAAAGTCGTTTTCCCTGAACGCTCAAAAATGCTTCATTCATATTTTGCCTGTTTAGTTGCGTCATAGATAAAACCTTAGGACTTCTCATATGTAGTTTTTATGCCCATAAACCATCACCGGACTCATTCTGCAGTCAAACTGTGTTAGCATAGCATTCACATGGGATAAGGACTTAAATTGTTAACTTTCTAAATGTTCATTCCCGTCACTGACAGCAGAGGGAGAAAATGTGATATACTTATCCCAAAATGACCAAAAGCACGTTTAAAAGAGACTCAAAGCCACAAGAATGCATCATATGTGTTGTAAACCTAGAATGTTTTAGGCTGTTGAAAACCACTGAACTGTTTTGAGGCCTGCACTTCAGCCTTTGTTAACGCATGTATTTTTGCATTGGTGTTTTCCTCCTCTCTGTCACTCAAGCCCAACCATCTCCAGGAAAATTACCTCAGGCTGCTACATTTTCAAGATTACCACCTACACTTCGAGCTTGTGGTACTGTTATTTTTGAATATTGAAATTCTGAAATGTTTGGATAGCAATTATTTACCTATAATCACTGCTTTATTTGCAGAACACACCCTCCTGATTTATATGTATTTTTAATGGCTACCTTGTATAGTATTGGAATATTTTGTAAAACTCTAATTTTACACAAGTTATATTAATGAATACATTTCCACATAACGGTAGTAGTAGGCGGCTGCGTACGCTGGTGTATGTATGTGTGTGTGTGTGTGTGTGTGAATGGGTGAGTGGTTCCTTCACGTAAAGCGCTTTGAGTATCTTGAAGGTGGAAAAGCGCTACATAAAAATGTGACCACTTGCCATTTAGTAGTAGTTGTAGTAGTATTATTAGTAGTAGTAGCAGCACCAATATAGTAGTGATATTATAGTTCTCCATGAAAACTCTTATCTAAAGTGGTGGGGAGAGCAGCCTGAAATTGTTGCCTGACCAGCCAGTCCCTTCCACATTCTTGAATCCAGAAGTAAAAATATATCACTTCTTTTACTTCAGATAAATACGTTTTTTACCAGAGCAGAGCATACTTCTCTCTGATTGGCTAATCCGCCTGTCAATCACGCATTCTGGAATCAGGTAGACAGGAGACCCACTCGTCTTTGTAAAGTTTTGCCAAACGTGGTTCTGGCTGGCCAGGTAACCAAAACTGTACTCAAGCAAGAGTAATGTTACTTCCAAATAATATTACTCAAGTAAAAGTACAAAGTAGTCATCCAAAAAATAACTCAAGTAAGAATAAGAAGTAAAAGTTAAATAAAGCACAAAATCTAGTATTTTAGGATAGACACAAAACTTAAAAAGTCATATCTGAAGGAGCTCGACATAAAGCTTTTGTCACTTGTAGACTTGAAAACTTTTGTTCAACTAGTCTACTGTTACTTTAATAAAAATATTGCTCAAGTGACTGAGTACTACGTCTGTGTAATCCCTCAGTCGTCCAGGTCTGATCCAAAGTAAAAGCCAAAAGTTAAATCTGTCAACTGGACAAAATGTTGTAGAGTGAAGACGTTTCGCTGCTCATCCAAGGACGCTGCCTTATATCTATCTGAAGGGAGGAGCTAACTACACTGAAACTCAAAACACCTATTTGTTTACAGTTTCTGTGTGTAGGCTAGGTCTGTTGAACTACAATAAGTGTGCACTGTGCCTGAGTCATACTTAACATATTCATACACCTCTTAGTGGGTGTTTTCATACCTATTGGCATCCTGGCTAGCTGTTTTGTTCCCTTTGTTTTCTTTGTTTGCTTTGGGTCTGAGAATGGAGCTATAGATGGGGGAGAGATGATGTCTAAGGATTGGCTTTTGGCTTTTACAAATGAGTACCACCCAACTTTGCAGTTTTGTCTTACCGAGAATTTAGTGTTTGCCAAACTCCTGCTCACCTAAAACCACTGAAATAACTTTATCAAATGAACAGATATCTTGTAAGTCTAAACCTGCACATGAAACACCTTGCATATCCTTTACGAGCGCTACGATAATGGGTGAATGGGTTAGCAAGTGCTCCAAATGACAGGCAGCTTCGGCATTAGCGCTTGAGCCAAAATGGCGTCTGTGGCTCAGAGCTGATTGTGGTTCTTGGCAGAGGCAGAAAACCCTGATGAAACGCTGCCACCATTCCAACCATCTCCAGCCTCTCCTCTGACATTTACACAGAAAAACGAACTAATTCACAAATCCACAGGCCTGGTGAGTTATGACAGGAGACGAGCACTGAGAGAAATAGACTATTTTGCGCTTTAAACCAATCATACCAGGAGTTGTATTTTGTTTCATTCACGCTTGTTTCTGTATTAGCACAGCATTCACATGACCTAACCGATTCTTTACAATACGTTCTAGTGACATCCGTGAACCAGTCAAACGGTTTTGAACGATTCCTTAGCATGAACAGCTGGATGAGCTCAGTGTAGAAAAGAGCCGAATCTTTTATGCATTTTTATCCCTGTGATTAGTTTGTACATATAATGAGTTCACACCTTGGCTTCTGTTCTATAAATATATATAAAAAGAACCGGTGTTTTGAACGTCTCTTTCACCTAAATGGATCCAAAAGATTCGGATCTCATAAAAGATTCTCATTCTCGTTTCTGACAGCAGTGATCTTTAAACACGGTGGGGGGTAGGCGCAGGGATCGCTACAGTTCAACAGTTCAATAGACTCAGCAGGAGGGTTCAGTAAAGGTGTCTGCTCAGGCTAAAGTACCTGCTCGTCAATGCCCAACCTCGTCAGATCTCCGAAGCTAAGCGGGGTCGGCCTGGTTAGTACTTGGATGGGAGCCCGCTGGGAATATCCGGAGCCACAGTGGGCAGCAGCGGCTCTAGTGGTTGTTGTGGCAAGTGGCTAGTATGAATGTGCTAAGCGAGTAAGTGTTGGTGATGGTTGGAGGGGCTGATGACGCAGATTGGTAGTCTCGCGTCTGGCGGTTTACCCCAGGGCAGCCGTGGCTACAAAAGAAGCTTCCCACCAGTATGGAGTCCAGTCCAGCATCATGAACAAGTGATAGCATTTATAAGATAGTAAAAGAAAATTCAAATCTGTCAACTGGACAAAAAGTTGTAGGAGTGAAGACGTTTCGCTGCTCATCCAAGCCGCTTCTTCAGTTCTGGTCAGATCACTGGTGGACACTGCCTAATCTGACAAGAACTGAAGGAGGAGCTTCGATGAGCAGCAAAACGTCTTCAGTCCTACAACTTTTTGTCCAGTTGACAGATTCAAATTTTCTTTTACTATGGATCATACCTGGACATTTATAAGATACTGTCAAAAAATGTGCACTATATGTAACTTTTCTGGTGGATGGTCCCCTACCTTCTTGTCTCCGTGGAAATATTACTGCTTTGCCTGGAATGCACTTTTTGCAATAAACAAAAATAAATAAATAATAAATAATAACAAAAACTGTAATGAAATAAGCGCTAGATGGACGCGTTTAAAATTCAGCGAAGCAACAACACCTCGCCTTGATTTTACACCCCCACACTCTTAGACTGTGGACATTGTAATTCAATACAAACACTCCTTAGAACAAATGCTAAATAACTGTAAAACAGCCACATTTTAATATAGCGCTTTTCTACCTTCAAGGCACTCAAAGCACTTTACATCGAGGAACCGCTCGCCCATTCACACACACATTCATACACTGGGGTAGCGCGAGGTTGGTTAGGTGTATTGCCCAAGGACACAACGACATCATTCATCTGTGGGAGCTGGAACCGCACTGCTAACTCGTGGGGCGGTGGATCAGACGTTTATGTCGAGAGCGGGATTCAAACCAACGACCTTTGGATCAGTGGACAAGCACAACTGAGAAAGAGAGCGTAAGGAACCTTCTGGCGTCAAGCTGAGGAGCGCAGAGGTATAAATGAGGCTAAAACAGATCGCTTCTTGCCCGCAGCACCCAGTAGGCAACGGGGAGGGGCCGTTTGTAAAGCGAATCACGTTACCACAAGTCAAATCAATAGTGTTCAGATAATATCGTGTATTTTCATTATAAGCTGGTCAAGTGTTTTCACCCTTTACATGCAAAATCTTCATTCGTGTATTTAGTGTGCGTAGTGCGTGCAAAGCTTCCCGTGCAGGGCTGAACGCGGCTCCTTTAGTCTGACTGTGATTGTCAGAGCCTGATAACCCTCCGTCTCCCACCCCTGCACCTGTCACTCACTGCCAAGCCCGCCAGCACACAAGGAACTGTGCTGTAGACCACGGAGAGGAAAGGAGCAGAGGAGAGGAGAGAGGAAACTACAAGGAACTGTGCTATAGACCCAGTGAGATGAGGGGACAAGGAGAGAGGAAAGGAAATAAGGAGAGGAGGTAGGAGAGGAGGAGGAGACAACGACGGCATTTGGCCTGGTGACTTCTAGAGCTGTAGCTAAAGAAATTTTTGGTTGACTAAAGACACATCCTGCCGATCGATTGGTCAACTAAAAAGGGGGTGTGGCAAAAGATCTCAAAATTATTACGTATCTCTGTGTATGTTTGTATGTTTATTTAGAAAAAAGTACTAGGAAACAATATATTTATATAATGTGGAGCATGAGTTTAATCTGTGTTTTTACATAGAAATTCCAAAAATACAAAATCTTCAGCTAACTCGCTCACTCACTTCGCCTCTCTGCTGTTGTCCCATAAAATTCCTTATAATCTAAATAAAATGATGAGTCAGCTATGTTACAAATTTCGGTCGACTAAGACTCCATCGACCGATTAATCGACCACACAACTAAAGATGTGTGACTTCACCTGCTTGTCTCAATAGTTTTGTTAAGTCTGATGTCAATTCCGGGTCCAAGGCGCATTGGCTGACTGAAAACAACAGACACGTTTACAGTTTCCTCTTTTTTAGCGACGACACATCTTGCGCTAAAAGTAGATTGCAGTCGTTTAGCAAGTTGTAAGAGTGACAGAAAGTGTGAGAGTTTGAGATAAGAAGCTAGGAAAGGCTAGGCTAAGATTAGCTAGTGAGATATACACACCGGTACTCCTATGTAGATGCTAGGTTAGGCTAGGCTAAGATTAGCTAGTGATTATATACACATCAGTACTCCTATGTAGATGCTAGGTTAGGCTAGGCTAAGATTAGCTAGTGATTATATACACATCAGTACTCCTATGTAGATGCTAGGTTAGGCTAGGCTAAGATTAGCTAGTGATTATATACACATCAGTACTCCTATGTAGATGCTAGGTTAGGCTAGGCTAAGATTAGCCAGTGAGATATACACACTGGTACTCCTATGTAGATGCTAGGTTAGGCTAGGCTAAGATTAGCTAGTGAGATATACACACCGGTACTCCTATGTAGATGCTAGTTTAGGCTAGGCTAAGATTAGCTAGTGAGATATACACACTGGTACTCCTATGTAGATGCTAGGTTAGGCTAAGCTAAGATTTGTTGATAAAAAAAGGAAACTGGGTGATATCGTTCATATATAATTTTCATATTTGAATATATGTTGGTATTTCATCAAAAAAATTTATACTTTTACTATAAATTTCCAATTTTGAGCTCATGTGTAGAAGGCTGAAAATAAAAGAATACTCCTACATCCTTACTATAGCAACTTCAGCGCTTGCGTCGAAGTATCTGGGCATGCGCAGTTTGAAAATGGTGCCAAATTGAGTAAAGTCCCAAATCGGACACCGACAACCACCTCAGCCGCTTCCTCCTCCCGTCCAATCAGCACGGGACGCCCATATAAGGCTGCGCAGGAAACAGGCTTATCTGTGAGCCCCAACAGTCGATAAACACTTAGAGCTAACAGCAGAGGACAGGGACCGGCCACACTCCACTTTGACCCATTAGTTTGATTATCACAAACGCTGAGGCTACACTAATGCGCGGAGCTCAAACGCAAATCTCCTCACGTGGTCATCAGCCTTCTGCTTTGGCAGCACAGTGGCGGAGTCGTTAGCTCTCTTGTTACCCAGAAAGAAAGTTCCAGGTTTGACCTTTGGGCCACCTGAGCCTTTCTGTGCGGAGTTTGCACGTTTCTGCTCAAGTCTGAGAGGGTTTCTTCTAATCTGTTCTACTCCATGATACGTGTAGTTGTTTGGATTGAGTTGTACACGTTTATCAATTATACATCGATTTCAAGTTACAACATTTTCAGAGCTAAGAAAATGTAATCTCTGCAAAACCTGGGAATAGTGTGTTCTGAACATAGACTGTATATATAAACGGACATAGCTAACCTGCTAGCCGCCGTGTTCCAAATAGGAAGTGATCATGGGCGCTTCCAGCTCCACTGTCGCACCGCTCTCTGTAACTGCTGCTGTCAAACTCTTCATTTTGGTCTTAAAATGTTCGTATTAACCCGCTCTACATGATCCTGGTGTTTTTATTGTCCACTTCTTTACGCAGTCTACGGTTCTGACGGGATATTTTGATCGCCCAATTGTAGATCATTCTCAGTGGCTCTCAAGACTAGATGCTGTTGCTGCATTTGCGGCATGGAATAGCAAACAACCTTTTTAACATGAGTTTTTTGACAGTAAATGAATGTGTAGTGTCATACCTATTGTTTTTACGCTTTTAACCTTGTATTAATAAAACGTTTTTAGTCAAATATCTATCCTTTATGCCGCTCACCTAAAGTTGTGTTAACCCGAACGGATCAGCGGGAGCCACACAAGATGGATTCTCTTTAGTCTGAAAACTCAAACCCAGCTTCAGATTCCCCTTTTTGTGTAACAGCTTTGACTAATTGAATTACTCCATGGTCCACCTTTGGGCTCCTTTCTCTCCCTCCGTCTCTCTCTTTCTTTCACTCACACGCACACTCTCTCTCACTCTCTCTCTCTCTCTCTCTCTCACACACACGCACTCACCCTCTCCCTCTGTCGTTCTCTCTCCCTCCCTCACTCTCCCTCTTCCTTCTCAGCCGCTCGCTCTCTGTCCTTCACTGTCTCTCCTTTTCAATCTCTCTGTCTTTCTCTCTCCCTCTCTCTCTCCCCCTCTCAGTCTCTCTGTTGCTCTCTGTGCCTCTCTCCCTGTCTCTCTCTCCCTCTCTCACTCCCTCTCAGTCTCTCTCTCCATCTCAGTCTCTCTATATCACACCCTCCTCTTACTGTAGTTACTTTCTCTTTCTGCCTCTTAGAATCCCTCTCTCTCTGTCTACCTCCCTCCTCTTCCTCTCTCTCTCTCTGTCCTTCACTGTCCCTTCTTCTCAATCTTTTTCTCACACAAACCCCCACTCTCTGTCTCCCCCCATCTCTTCCCCTCTCTGTCTCTCCATCACCCTCTGTCCCACACTCTATCCCTCTCTCTCCATCTTTCTCTCTCTTTCTCTCTCCATACCCCACTTCCTGTCGCTCTCTCCCTCAGTCTCTCTATCTCACTCACACCCCTCTTACTGTCTTTCTCTCCCTCTCAGCATCCCTCTCTCTCTCTTCCTCTCAGCCTCTCCCCCTCTCTCTCTCCCCCGTGCAGCATTGTTCTTATTCTCAATCTTTCTCTCACACAACCTCCTTGTCTTTGTCTCTCTCCCCCACTCAGTCTCTCCATTGCGCTCTGTCCCTCTCTCCCCATTTCTCTTTCTCTCTCTGTCCGTCCCCCACTCCCTCTCAGTATCTCTATCTAACTCACACCCCTCTTACTGTCTCTCTTTCC
>KN483710.1:0-28082 GCA_000787095.1 Periophthalmodon schlosseri | reverse complement strand
GGGAAAGAGAGAGGGAGGGAGATATAGAGAGACTGAGAAGGAGTGACACAGAGATAGAGATGTTGATAGAGAGAAACAGGGAGAGAGGGAAAGAAAGAAGGAGTGAGACAGGGAGATAGAGAGACAGGGAGACAGAGAGAGAGAGACAGAGAAAGAGGGACAAAGGGAGAGGTAGACAGAGAGAGAAACAGAGACAGGGAGACTGAGAGAGAGAGAGAGAGATGCTGAAAGAGAGAGACAGAGGGAGAGAGGGAAGGAGAGAGAGAGGGGAGCGCAGAGACAGAGAGAGATGAGAGGGAGGGAGATACAGAGAGACTGAGAGAGAAAGAGAGATGCTACGAGAGAGAAACAGGGAGAGAAGGAAAGAGATAAGGAGGGAGGGAGAGACAAAGAGAGAGAGAGAGTCAGACAGAGAAAGAGAGACAGAGAGAGTGAGGGGGTAAGCCAGAGGTCAGAGGTGGAGAGGGCGGGGAAATAGATCACAGCACTGCACAGGTCTAATACTGGCTGCCACTATAATAATGTACTTGTACTACTACTACTACTACTACTACTACTACTACTACTACTACTACTACTACTGCTTTCAAGTTAACAGCTCCTTTTACCTTTTCCTCAGTAGAGATTGGAAAATCCAGGACCGAAATTGTCAAAATGATGAAAATGATTCTAGTGAAGGTGTATGGAGTTTAAAAACACATTGGAGCACTTCCTGTATCACCACATGACATCACAATGTGGAACAGAGTGTTTTCTGTTTGAGAGAAGAACCCAGCCTAAACATACAGGGTTTGTGTGTTAAACATGTGTGAATGAAACAAAACACAACTCCGGGTCTGTTTGTGACGAGGAAACAACATTATAACAGATCAGAAAATAGCGTAATACAGACCCTTTAACGCAACGTTTACATCAGATGCCCATCCGCACGTTATTTCACTTTACTAATCAATTGTTCTTGAGATTTCTTAACCGCGTCTCTCACAAAACAGCACAAATTGTTCAAGACGTGAGACAGTGAGAATAACACAACCTTGAGAAAATGTGTTCATCAGACTATACATCGCCTCTCCTTGAACAACATACCCACGCGCTGTTATCTAGGCTTTTCAAACCCGCTCCATTACACTGTCTGGTTAATGCGAGTCCAGAAGGCACAGAAAAAAACACAGAAAAAACACAGAAAAAAAACTCCAACCGCCTCCGGAAGCTTCCGACAACATCCGAGACAAAGAGTACAGAGGGATCGCAACAATAGGATGAGACGACAGCCGATCTGCGGAAGACGTCTGCAACGCTCTAATTGCAACTTCGATTACGATACTAAGGAATAGACTCGATGCTCAATACCGATCCCGATACCACGATGATGATCAAAAAACACTCTCGCTCTGGATTGGTTCTTTAGTTGCTATGATAATCAAAGTTCCTCATATGCAACTCGGCTCCAGGTTGGCCCCTGTAACCGCTCCAGCCTCGATGAGCTTCGTTTGACTGGAGCCGAACGCTGTGGGTGACGTCACACTCACTTAGTCCACTTCTTTACACGATGCTAGTCTTAGTATCGATTAGTGTCTGATTTTCGATACTTTTGACAACCCTAATTGCAATTTAGCTGAATTTGGAAAAAGCATAGGATGGATAAGTTGAATTGAACTGTTCTTATACATGTTAAAAGAACAGTATGTACAATTTTTATTTTATTATTATTATTTTTTTAATTCTATAAAGATGACCTGTCCCCAGATACAAGGTAATATTCAAATAAAATATAGCTTTGGCTGATGGTTTATGTTATAATTTGAGATTTTGGTTCTCAAGACAATTATCCCTCTCATTTGGGTTGCCACTTTCAATGCTGAAATCCAGTTGTTTTAAACCTAAAATGCCTCTCTCTGATCTGATTGGTCACTACCTAAACCCCAGCACCTGCAGCCAATCATGAATCAGTGCTAGTGCAGCCTCTGCAGCTCAGTGAGTGAATCCTGGAGGTTCTGAGCTTTGACATGAGGCCTGTCCATATACTGAGAATGAGATAAACTTGTATGTGTCTCTATCTGCAGGTTAAGGCTCTGGCAACACAGGTTCAGTTGTGATTGTAGTAACTTTTTAAAACAGTAAGAGAGGCTCCATACAGTTCCTTTAAATGTACATTGCGTAACTTTTCTGCAGGTCATTATGGAGAATACATTGCTTTGTGTAGGATGTTCCACAGTATTCCACTCAACTCCCAAACATTTCATTGCGCATGTGTTTTTATTCCAAAATAACAATAACTTGTCGCCACGGAGATAAGGAAGCGTAATGCCATGTTTGTAATTCTAAAATAACAATAACTTGTCGCCACGGAGATAAGGAAGCGTAATGCCATGTTCTGTAATTCTAGGCAAAGCGGTAACATTAACCAGCTACCATCCCCCAGAAACGTACGCTTGTCGTCATGGAGATTAAAAAGTCTAAGAGCATACTGCGCAACATTCTAGGCAAGCGGATGCAATACCAACATAGTGCACTGCGTGTTTTTTTTTTGGTACATCTTGTCCAATGGTGGAGGAAGTACTCAGTTTTGTTACTTAAGTAAAAGTACAGCTAACGGAGCAAAAAAAAAAAAATACTCAAGTAAAAGTGTCAAAGTACCCGTTTAAAAATGTACTTAAAGAGTAAAAAGTAACAGTATTGCAGTATTTTGATATATAAAGCTTCAGTTGTAGTAATTTTGATAAACATTTGTACTGAAATACTTGTAAGTGAAAGTAAAAAAAATACCCACTGTAAAATAAAGTAAAGTACAGATACCTAAAATTTTTACTCAAGTACAGTACTTTAATGCGTTTACTTCATTGTGCTCCACCACTGGCCTTGTCTCCACGGAGAGCTTTACTTTGTATGGAATGTTTCACAGTATGGCATTAAACCTGTCTATATCACCGACACAAAAAGGTGAAACCACCAGTTACAGGTCAGATCTGTGGAGAGGTGATTCACACACACTAGAATTGCGTGTTTTTGTGGTATTATTGATCTATAAAAACATGAAATTAATTCAATGCAAGATACAATATTTAATGCCATACTGTGTGACATTCCAGGCAAACCTATAACATCTCAATAGTCCACCTTTAAATAACCTTGAAACCAGAAATTAAATGTGTAAAGTAGATTGAATTAATAAAAAACGGAGCCATTTCAAATCAATATTTGTATGTTTTTACAGCATTGCGTTTTAACCTTGAAATCACATATAGCCTACTTTTAAGTCAAATGCGTTTATCTCTCTGTAGATCAGTTCTCCTCCATCCCTCTCTCCATCCCTCCGTTCTTATCAGGCCTTGTCCTTCACCTGCTCCTCTGGCTCTATCTCTCCGCTCATCAGTTCTTTATCTATATTGTTTTCTAATTACTTCCCGCACTATAATCCATCTTTGCGCTAACAGCTAGCCCGCTAACCATCTCTGCCCGGCATTTTACACCATTTAACCACCAAATTCTTAAGGGATTTGCCTGCAATAAATAATAACCAACTTGCATATTTTAAATCTTGTTATTTCGTTTACATAACAGGGATAAAATTGTTGACAAAAATGAATTTACGGATTAGTTTATGGGTTGTGTGTGGTGTTTTTACAAACATAGACTGTATAAAGAAGTGGATTAAGTGAGTGTGACGTCACCCACAGCGTTCGGCTCCAGTCAAAAGAAGCTCATCGAGGCTGGAGCAGTTATAGGGGTGAATTTGGAGCCGAGTTCCACATTTGGAATTAAGACCAGGAGAATCATAGCAACCAAAGAGCCAATCCAGAGCTAGGTTGCTGAAGGTAACCTGCTTGTTTAGCACAGAGCGGGTGCTTAGCGACGCTGTTACTCAAACCTGTTGCTAACGCTAGCAAGAGCGACCTCGGGGAAAGAAGGCGCCTGATTTGTCTGTTATTAAAGTTCATATCTTCATTTACAAAAAAACAAAACAATGTGGAGCGGGTTAATATGAACATTTTAAGACCAAAATGACAAGCCTGACAGCAGCAGTTACAGAGAGAGGGGCCACAGTTTTTCAATGTAAAGTGAACTGGTGCCGGGTCGATGGAGCCAGAAGTGCGCCCATGATCACTTCCTATTTAGCTATGTCCATTTATATATACAGTCTATGGCCACAAATGAGGGTTCTGCACTTGAAGAAGTTTGTTTTTATTAGTAAAATAAAATTGTTTGTTTCCTGTTTTATTTATTTTTTTAGATTTTTGCCATGTAAAATTGCAACTATACTGCTACTACTACCACTACTACTGACACTACAGATGTGGGTTGTACTTTCACTTTATTAAATTGTAGTTCTCAGAGTAGTTTTCACACACCATACTTTTACTCAAATATTGTACACTGTAAAAGTACTCTTACTTGAGTGAAGGCAGTGGTTACTCTTCCCACTATGAGTAAGTCTACAAGTGACAAAAGCTTTATGTCGACAATATTAAAGACAAAAAAACAAAAACATGAAACCAGAACTAGTTCATTTTAAACGGTTGGAAGTGGGGCAGTGGTCCAAAGTTATTCCTCACTGACTTCATGCATTCTGACCATCTTCATTATTCACCATGATGAGTTTATAAGCGTTTTTCACAACTCCCACAAACTAGAGCAGACGGTAAGGCTAACAACAACTAGCATACTAACACGCACTTCCTGATTATTAGACAATAAAATACTTTCTAATTAGATACAGATAGCGCTCAGCTGACATGTTTTTTTATTCACTCTGTACTGGGGAAAGACAAGTTTAGCTCAAATGCATGGGAAAAAATCTGGTACAGCGTCTTTAAATGATTTGAAGATTTGTGTTTCTTGCTCCGCTTCTTCAGATATGATTTCGTTTTTCTCACGTCTGTGGTCTGTGGTCCGTCGGCTGATTAAAAACAATGAACATGTTTTACAATTTCCTCTTTTTTAGCAACAACCCATCTCATGCTGCAGTTGTTTAATGCTAACAAGGTTTTAAGTGTGACAATGTGAACGATGTCGAGGTAAGCTAGGCTAGGCTAAACTAGCCTTAGTGGTGACTGGTGGTAAATGAGATACACACGGATAATCCAATGTTATGATAGATTATTACTAAATTATTTACATATTTGATACAATTTGTGGTTAAACATACACTTTAGAAAGGTAACTGGCAAGGCAAGGGAAGTTTATTTGTATAGCACAATCTGTACACAAAGTAATTCAAAGTGCTTTACAGAATAAGAAAGACGTTAAAAGCTCAATACAAGCAAATCAAAACATAAATAATCATCATAAAATGAACATTAAAAGAGAAGAGTGCAGGATAAAAACCTTTCAGTCATATGCACAGCTAAACAGAACCGTTTTGAGCCTGGATTTAAACACTGTCAAAGTAGAGGCCCGTCTCACATCTTCAGGACGACTGTTCCAGGTTTTAGCTGACTGTCTCTTGTTTGATGAATAAGGAAGAAAAACAAAGCAATAAATCAGCTGTGAAGTTTCTGGTTGGACCCGAAAGTGACATCATCACAATCCCATAGTGCCACATTCGTAGAGCTCTGCCCGTGTGTCTGGGTGCTTGTAGGACTATGGCTGAGTCATATAAAGGTATGAAGCGCTGCACTATCTGTATGTCCCTGATGGCAATGTAATGTGCTAATAAGAGTCTTGTTGTAGCTCCTGTGTGTATCTGGTTGACGACTGTTAGAGAAATTGCATTTCTGTGCTGTACCGAGAGCCCTCGCTGTCAGCTCAGTCAATTATCTTGGCCTATGTCATCAGAGGTATAATACTCCCTACAACAAAAGCATAGCCAGACTAGACTAGTCTGTAACTAGACTGGACTGGAACTGACAATACTATCACAATGTCTTAAAGTGGGACTAAACACCTAAACTCCACCCTCAACCCCATTTCAAACAGAGCTGCTAAACTGGGCAGTACCTGGAGGACTAAATAAAAGAGTGAGGGGGAGGAGGGGCGGAGTCTGGAGGTATAAGAAACACTGTGATTAGTCTAACAGGTATCTACACTTCAAACTCTGCCCCTGCAGCCATGTTTTTGTAATCCGAAACACCTGGCTTTAATTAGGGCAGTCCTGTGTGAAGTCACATAGTACTTGAAATTCCAGAGGCCACTGGAGGTAACCAAAACTTAGATTTAGGCGTTTTTGACTGGAAAGCTTCAAACTCAACCTAGTTTGCTCTAAAATTGGTAAATGGACACATTTTTATATAACTCCCAAGGACACAACAACAGCATTCATCTGTGGGAGCTGGAATCGCACCGCCAACCTGTGGGTCAGTGGATCTGACAGCTCAACTAATGATGTTTATATTGAGAGCGAGAATCGAACTGCCAACCTTCGGATCAGTGGACAAACACTCTACCAACTGACCTACTGTCGTCCTTTGCAAATAAAAGGACTAGGAATAGGAGGCAATGCTATTAAAATACAATATATACACAGTTCAGCAGCGAGAAGATGGTTGATTTAGTTTAAGTTCCTTTTTAATTATTACTACGAATGAAACCGACCTGTCCATAACCAACATGTGTATCCTTTCAAGTCCTATTTTTTATTTCTATTTTTTTTTTACTAAGCCAAGTGGCGCTGTTGGCTCGTTTTACCTAATCTACATTTACTTGAGTCATAACCATTCCTTATACCGCACTTAAAGCAAATGTAATCTAAATATGAACTCGTGTAATCATTTATGGATGCGTTTCCTCCATCTGTAAAGTGGTGATGCAGCACTAGAGTTGCCTCTCATGCCTCTTTAAGGAACCCTACACTCTCATTATAGACTATATGGGGTGATAAGGCCAGTTCTACTTTGAGGGCTCAGTTCAGAACGGGCCTTTTGCCTGCTGTGAATATATATATTGTATAACATATTATTTTCAAACATAATCATTTTCTCATCATTAACAACTGAAAGTTTTGGTGTGAGTCATGCATGTTTCCGAGGTGCTCCTGCGACGGTGTTGGTACACTCCACAAAAGAATGTGCCAACATCATTGTGAGAACAGATCAGGACCCCAATCTGCTGTGCATCTCCATGTCAAAACCACTAACCACTCCTTTGAAGATAATGAGGTACAGAGCGTAGCCAAAGAAAAATGGTTTGAGAGGGGAGTTAAAGAGGCCATTTTTGTTAGGAAAAACAATCCATCTTTGACCAGGAATGGGAGGCTTAGACATCATTTATCTCCCATTTACAACTCCATCCTCAGACCTAAATCTAAACAAGGAAAACAATAGGGCTAGCCAGTATGCTAATAGGTGTGAGAGCACCCATTAGGGGCCTGAATGATTATGCAAAATATGACTCGGGCACAGTTCACACATGTAGCTCAACAAACCTAACAAGCTAACAAACAGGAACTGTAAACAAACAGGTGTGTTAGTTTCAGTGAAGTTAGCTCCTCCCTTCAGACAGATGTAAGGCAGTGTCCAACAGTAATCTGACCAGAACTGAAGAAGCCATTTGGATGAGCAGCGAAATGTTTTCACTCAAAAAACATTTTGTCCAGTGACAGATTTGAATTTTTCTTTTCCCACATCCCTGTTCTTACTTGCAATTTTTCAAACATTTCAACATTTCTAGGTCATACAAATAGGGTTCAAAATTGTTGTTGCATGGATTTTTTATTTTATTTTTTTTCTTTTTAAGATGACCCGCATCACACATTTTATTGTTTGCCTAAGAAGGCTGTAGGGCTAAAATCCTGCACTGTATTTAATGAAGCCACTTTGTTTGTTTCCAAGGATTAACGACGTGCAGGTTTTCTACTTTTCATAGATGACTGGCTTGTTCCCACTCATCCTACACACCTGTCGTAACGTTAATATGCAAAGTCTCCTGTCCTTTTGCATGGCCATGTTCTTTTTCAATAAAAAAAAAAAATGTAAATTCAAATCAGCAGAAAACAAGTTGTCACAGCCTTAAGACCTTTCTTCTGTAAAAGATTAACATATTTATAGAGTAGATGCAATTTAGAAGGCTTCCTTGTTGGTCAGAACTTCTTGGAGTTTGTTTGGCTAATCCAGAATATGTCTCTTTATTTTTTATACAGAGATAGGTGCTGATTTATGTTTTTTCAAAGGGGTGCTCACACTTAAATATTTCACTTTTTCCGTGAGTTTCTCGTGCGCTGACTTTCCGTATAGCGTTGGACCCGCGCGGCGTTTTAACTGACCAGCGGGTCCATGCAGTTTTTACTGTTATGCTAGAGTTTGTTGCTACATTGTCCGTTTGAGTAGCGTCCGTTTAGGCCTATAGGCTGTTACGTTAAGCTTTGTTTCTGATCCCTGCTGCAAACAGTCGAGGATCTAACCATTATCATGACTGACAGCGCAAAGAGAGGTAGGAACGAGAGACATTACGTTGTATCCGTGTGGGTGCTCTGAGAGTTGTGTGGGTGCTCTGGCTCCCCAGCACCCACGGGATTGGCGCCTATGTATACAGAGGGATAGCAATCTGGTCACCTCCAATCATATTTATTTCAGTGACACGTGAAACGAAGGAGCTCATTGGTCACTTAGATTAACAGAGTTTGCTTTTCAGTCCCCTGTGATATTTTTTCCTTTCTTTTTTTCTCATAAGCAGCCATATTTGAATATGGACAAACCATACGTGTCCCCGGTTGGCTAATCCACCTGTCAATCACACTCAGCTGAACTCTGGGAGATTCAGTGGATGACCAAACTCACATCTTGGTAAAGTATTGGAGAAGTGTGTATTCTGGATAGTTTAAAATGGCGTTGGTTTACTTATAAGAGAAAGAGGCAAGTTTTTAAAATACAACATCAATCAAAACACAACCCAGTTATACTTCAATGGAAAAAAAAAAAAAAATGAAAAAAACATACTTCCCTTCCCTTGTATAACATTTTTTCACGTTACATAACTGTCCTATATGTGACTACACTGACTCAAGACGCGTATGTACAGAGCGTGGACATGTATTACGTTGCACATTCCATCAACATCTCCGAGCCTATGATTTAGAACGAGTCTGGAGAATGTGCCGAGCTCAATCAATGGAATTCATTAGGCCTCACTTCTGAGCATGAATCGACTTTACGTCCGGGATCAAAAGCGCCGGTCAAACTTAAGACGCCATAAGTTGAGAAAATCACCAGTGAATGAAGGGATCCAATAAGATGTGCGTTTGTTATGACGCCGTTTGTCATGGAAATGTGATTAGAGGCTGGTGATGTGCCTCTGAGGTTTGTGAGGCAGCTGGGGAGGACTGTAATATTAGCAAACGTGGTTTTAGTTATGAATGTGAGAGCTGACTTTAGAGGAGGCTGATGATTAAAGCCACAGTATGTCACTTTTTTGATCAAATAAGACTAAAATAACACCACGTTTTTAGTTGTTTTTTTTTGTTTTTTTCCCCATTTTGATTGTGTTTATTGCACTAAAAATCTTACTTACATCTCCACAAACCTGACTCTAAATATGTCATACTAAGTGATGTGGGTGAAGTGTTTTGCCTAAGGACACAATGACAGTTTTTGCCACTGGCGCCCCACTGTGGCACCTGGTATTCCCAGCGGTCTCCCATCCAAGTACTAACCGGGTATGACAACCAAAGCCTGAATGACAAGATCAGGCTTTGACAAAAAAATTTGGCCACAACCTTTGGCCTATTGGAAGGTTTCCTCCTGCTTGTTTCCATGCAAATGTTCCTTTGGCTATAATATTCATTAAACCTGTCTAGCTCCATGGAGAATTGTTGTATGTTGTTGAATTGAGTATGGTTTTATGGAATCAGGAAGGTGCAGTGCTCAAGGGCAAAAAAACAGCTATGGCATTAAACCTGTCTAGCTCCATGGAGAATGTTCCAGAGTATGGTTTTATGGAAAGTTACATACTATCACTTTACGTGCAGTGCTCAAGGGCAAAAAAAACAGGACTTTCATAGCAGGGTTTAACAATGCCCCAAAATGCTGTGAGACTCATAATATGCATCATTATAACGCGGTGCTGGGATGAGGATAATATGCGTCCTCATTTAAGTCCACATCAGTCTATACCTTACCTAATTACCTAATTATCTGCATTTTAATCTTTCCTTCTCCTTGTTCTCGTGCATTGGTGAAAAAGCCAGTGTGGTTGTCGCAGTCCAGATGGAGCAGAATCCAACACAAACGCAGTCTGTATTCTCAATTAAATGTGACAGTTCATTAAAAGCTACAAGCGTCATTTCAGTTCCGCGTATTACTGCACATTGTTAGAGCAAACTTTCATATGTATGCAAATGCGTAATAAGAAAAAAAAACTTTTACTTTTTTTTATGAAAGAAAAAGTAATTGGAGTACTTTTTCGTAAAATATGTTAGCAAGTTTTGACATGCGAATAACCACACACTAAAGTTGGTTGGAAGTGTCGTGTCGTCGAGGTTAGTTTCAAATTGAAAATAGCCTCGATGCTAATTTTTCAATTCTAAAGGCCTCTGTGCCTCTGTTGGTCACCTCCACCCACCAACCCAAGGGTCAGTGGTTTGACTCCAGATCTGACTTGAGAACATACTGTTGTTCTGTCCTTGGGCAAGACATTTCATCTGCCTCACGTACGTAAAAATATATGTAGAATGCGCAAATGGTGGGTGATGCCAATGGTGCAAACTGACAGTCTCACCTTCTGTCAGTCTGCCCCAGGGAAACTATGGATACAGAAGTGAATTAATGCAGAAGTGAATTAATGCAATGGGTCTTAAAAGGTGAAATAGAAAGTCAAGGGATCATCATTATTATACAAATGCAAATGTATTGAAAAGTATTTTAACAAAGGCACAATAGACCTTATCTGGCACGTCTAGACTGAGGTGTATCAGTCTGGTTGGCACTCCCTCGGTTGTGCCTCGAGCCTGAACCAAACACGACCATCCAATCAGATTTGTTTATATCAGTGAAGCATGTGAAACGAACGATCTCATCGGTCAGACATCGTTTTGAACAAAATCACACTTCCTCACCTCAGATTAACAGTTTAGCGCTACGTTGACTGATTCTGCAGAAATCCGCCATGTTTTTAAGTCCACTGTGATATTTTTTCGTTAGCAGCCGCATTTGTTTTGATACAGACAGACCACGCGTGTCCCTGGCTAATCCACCTGTCAATCACGCCCATCTGAGTAAAGTACTGAAGTGTGTATTCTGGATCCCAGGCAAGCATGCGAACCATTCTTTCTCTTCCTCCTTTCCTCCTGTCTTAAGAGGAAACACTTTTATCTTTTAGCTCACCTCAAATTCCCCACAAAAAACATGTTCATATCCAGATTGTTCCCAGAATTCTTTGTTCGGCGTAAATGTGAGCGCACTAATTAAAACCACCCAAAGTGAGCCAGACTTTGTTGCTCGGGGCGACGTTCAAATCTCTCTGTGACAATGGGAGAAATGGCACGCGGCCAGTGGAGATGAGAAGGCTGTGCGGAGGCTAATTAGTATTTAGCAAAGCAAAGGTACCGGGCATTTGAGCAGCTTTCAATAGATTTCATCAGAGCGTAAGGCCACCGACAATTATATGAGACTGAGGCCGGCTTTGTAACTCAACGGGCTTTGTGAGAGTGGGCATTTGGGCCGGGGAACACGCAGGAGGTCCAAAAGAATAAGGATAGTAGTCAACATGCAATATTTAGCCTCATTTTCCCTTTTAGATTATGCTGTGTTTTGTGTATTGTTACTGCAGAGTGAGGGCGGAGGAGGGGCAGGGTCTGAGGGTATAAGAACAGTGTGATTGGTGTAATGGTTATCCACAATTCAAACTCCACACCTGGCTGTAATCAGGACAGTCTTATGTGCTGTCACCAACTACTTGAGATCGCATTAGCCACATACATTCAGTTTTTTACAGTTTTTGACCAGGAAGCTGCAGATTTACTTAGTTTGCACTAAAGTTGCCAGAAAATGAGTAGGAATAATATACAATGCTATGAAAATACCATATACACAGTTAAGTGGCAAAAATAATTGATTTAAATAAATATTTTCCTTTGGCATTTTCAAAATTGGGTAATGAGCTGCATTACCCAATTTAAAGTAATTCCAAATTAATGGGAAAAGTGTCTTGCCCAATGATTCAATGGCAGTTTACCGTGGTCGGAGCTGGGATAAAACTGTCAACCTTCCGGTAACAACATGGTCGCTCTACCATTTGAGCCACAGTTGACCCTACGCCAGCTGCCCTTCCTGACCAAACCCCAACCAAACATTGACCAACAATGTAAAATATTGTAATATAAATATAAAATTACAGATTTAACATTTTCTGAATTTCATTTTTGAACAATTCTGATCAAAATGAATTGAAAACCCTGAAAATGACCAGCTATCGTTTGCTTGGCCCATCACTTGCACTGGCTCGATTTAACTAGAAAAACTCTAGTGTGTTTGTCCCTCATGCCAGCCAGTATGATTAAAATTTTAAAATCCTGGAATTTCTTCAATGGAAATAACAAAATGGAAGCTGGGAGTTAAAGAAAGCTTTTGGAGAGCCTTCACCACATAATGATGGTTTTAGACATTTGAGTGGACTCCAGCCAGACTGATATATTCACCAAATTTCCACTCCCAGTAGTGCGACAAAATTGTTCTAAATATACTTGTCCTTTCCCATTTTTAGTTTCAGTTTTCCAGTAGTTTCAGACAGGTGGATTTATTGTTTATATACTGCAGTAACATTGATAGCCTACTGCCTAAGTATATTTCATAGTAATTTTGTAGTAATTTTGTAGTAGAAATTTGTACACTATGATTCACCGCTAAATTCAATACAATACAACAGCACCCTGGATAAGATAAGACACGTGAACAAGTAAAAGTAAAAAGGTATTTCGGAAAGTACTACTCAAGTAAGAGTAACTGTTGGGACGTAACATCTGATTTATAATTTAAAGTTACAAGACATTAAATAATTCACAAAATCTGGTATCTTTATTTATACAGGGAGAGCCCAATGAGAGCACTTAGATTCTTTTTCATGGGCGCCCTGTTCAAAATATAGAAAAAATACAAACAAAAAATCCAACCAACAAAACAAATAAGTATATAGATCCATTTAAAACATTAAAAACAGGAGCAGGTGTGAGTATAAAGTTTGGGTGCCACGATCGCAATTTAATAATCTGGCAACAAAGTATTCAATTTTGCTTGTCCTTGAAATATATTCTGTTTGTGTGAAGCAAAACAGCCAAAAGCCCTTTTTCCCATCTCAGTTCTGGTGCGGCCATTCCTTAGACTTGTACAAGCATGTGATCTTGTATTAAATGTTCCCGTATCTTCAACAAGCAAGTGAGATATTCAGGGAGTCTTTGAAGTAGTCCCTTATAAATACATTTCATACAGTGTTGTTCTCTTCTGACAGAGCACGATGGCCAACCTACTTTTCCATAGAGTGTACAGAGATGGGTTTGAAATTCCTCACCAACGGGCTGAGTGAAAAAGTGTATCTAAAGATCTGTCTATCTGAAGAAGCAGTGCAAGAAACTCAAATGTTCAAATCGTTTCATATTGTCAACATAAAGCTTTTGTCACTTGTAGACTTACTCACAATGGGAAGAGGAACCAAAATTTTTACTTGAGGGAGAGAACTGTTCAAAACAATTATTATTATATACTCATGTAGGAGTGAAAGTATGCTGCTAGAAAAGTACTATTTCTTTTAAAAGTTACTCAGAAATGTAACTCAGTGCTACCCACCTATGTGCACCATTAAGTTGCAAGCAGAAATTAGCACTTAGGAAGTGGTGGAGAAGTTGTTGTTGCTGGGACTTGGGTCTGGAGTGTGCAGGTGGACCCTGAACTTTCTGTTAAAGTTGTTAAAGTTGACAACTGGACATTGAGAACAGCATTCAGCACAGGTGCACCGCAGGGATGTGTCTTGAGTCCTTTACTCTTTACATTGCTCCCTGACTGCTTTGCTATCGCCAAGTGGAATTCTGTCCTGGTGATTGGTGGATCTCTGAGGTAACACAGCATGAGGTTTCACACTTGGTACAGATAAAGACTGTTCCATTGTAAAGGCCCTGTAATTTCCAGTACAGATATATTGTATAAGCAGTTCTTGAGGTCAAAATAAGTCTGGTGTGTATTGTCTGCATCTAATTAGAAAGTATGAGGAAGTTCACATTAACATGCTCGTTGCAGTTGCTCAGCTCTGAAAAACGCTTATAAACTCATCGTGGTGAATAATTAGGATGCTTGGAATGCATGAGTTAAGAGAGGAATAACTTGCAAACCGTTTAAAATGACCTAGTTCTGTTTTTCACATTTTTAAGACGGTAAAGATCAGGTACAGCACCTTTCATGTTGTTTATCATAGTTGTTCTCAGGCATTTGCTTCCTCCAGTGTTCTGTCTCCTGGTTCACAAATGGCTTCTCCGTCTACATAAAAAGCAGAATTTCTCTACTGCACATATTTCTTTTGTGCTCCTCCGTCATCACCAGGAAGCTGAGAGAGAATTTCCTGTTATTGATTTTGATACCTCCTGCTCTGCCCTGGTATTGTTGTTGTAATAACAGGCCCGAGCATCGAAAAACTGAGACAAAAGGCCACATATTAAAGATTGTTAACGTGTGAATGGATGAGGTGAAGGATACATCGAGGGTTTGGTACGAGTTTACACAACTTTACACAATAAGAAAGACATTAAAATCACAATAAAACAAATCAAAACATAAATAATCATCATAAAATTAACATTAAAAGAGAAAAGCGAACAAAAATCAGTCATATGCACAGCTAAAAAGAACCATTTTGAGCCTGGATTTAAACATTGTCAAAGTAGAGGCCTGTCTCACATCTTCAGGGAGACTGTTCCAGGTTTTATCTGCATAAAACTGAAACGCTGATTCTCCATGTTTAGTCCTGACTCTGGGCACCAGGAGGAGGCCGGGACTAAACCAGGACTGAACCAGGATTAAACCAGGACTATAAAAGGACTACAGCAGGACGCCGGTCTGTGAAGTCCTCAGAGTGCGAGATGGTTCACATGGCACTAACATGTGGGAGATGTACTTTGGTGCTAGGCCATGGAGAGACGTGTACACAAGCAGAGCTGCTCTAAATCCTGTTCATCCAAAATCTTATGAAATTTGAAATTCAAATTCTACCTACCCTTCCACACATGACCTTAAAAGTGCACTATGTAACTTTTCTGGTGAAAGGTACGTCACCTGATTGTCACCATGGAGATGTTATACACTGATCTGACCTGTAACTTGGCCTGGTGGTGTCTGGTGCTGGTCTGTTTGGAGATAGCAAGTTTAATGTCATATAGTGGAACATTTCAAGCAGTAACATCTCTAAGTGGCAGAAGCTCCACCTGAAATCTTAGTGCGTAGTGTAGTTTAAAGAGCATATGAAAGGTTTTCATGTTTGTCTAATTATGACTGGGTTTGGTGGGATAGTACCTGTGCTAAATGTTTATCATGCTTTTACATCAATTAAGTAGCAGTTTGTGGGGGAAAAAGTACAAAAATACAGGAAGTAGCAGTGAGTTCTAAAATGAAATACCTCTACCTATGTCATTAACATAGAAAATTCTACCCAAAAATGCAGACACAATTTACACACAAGGAAGGCACTTTTCTGACAGCTTGAACATTTATGTATCAAAATGTTACTAATGTTCATATCTTGAATAACGGACAAAATAGCGAAATGAAAACACAGGGATCTTGTTGAGCGGGTTAATACGAACATTTTAAGACCAAAATGACGAGGCTCACTGCAGCAGTTACAGAGAGAGGGGCGACAATTTTTCAATGTAAAGAGAGTCAGTGGAGCCAGAAATACGCTCATGATCACTTCCTATCTGGAACGCGGCGGTTAGCAGGTTAGCTACATCTATTTATATATACAGTCTATGAAAACAACATCTTAATCTGCATTTGACCCATCCATCGCTGGGACAACCTGTCAGGAGCTCAGGAACTCATCTCCAGGTCCTGAGGTCAGTACCTAGAAAGAATTACCCTGCGTGTGCATTTAGTTTGAACATGCTGTAGCTTTGTGTGCTAAGCTAGAATGATGCTTTCAACCTATTATCCCAATACATGGTCCACGGCTCCCATTAAGAGCTCCTCCATCATCTGAGCAGGGACTGTCCTCGCAGCGGTGTGGTTCTGAACATGCTGATCCAAAGAAGCTAATGAGCCACAGACACAATACAAGGATAGAGCTGCGGTCAGGTTTCAACTACTGTGAAATTTAAGGATTCGATTGTTAAAAAAAGAGCAAACCTAGTCAGCCAGCGTGCATCCAAAAAGCATTTGTCACAGTGTCTAGAGGTGGAACTTGGGGATGCTAAGTCAGCGAAAGACAGGTGGAATTGTTACTGTACCGTTTGTAGTAAGCCAAAAACAAAAGAACAATTCTGGAATTTTCAAGGAATAAAAATCCAAAAACAAATCATATCTGAGGGTGACATTAGCTCACTCATAGTATTCGTCTACTGATCCGAAAGTTGGCGGTTCGAATCCCGCTCTCGACATAAACATCATTGATTGAGCGGTCAGATCCACTGACCCACAGGTTGGCGGTGCGATTCCAGCTCTCACAGATGAATGCTGTCGTTGCGTCCTTGGGCAAGACACTTAACCCACCTCGCCCCCAGAGTCAGCGTACACTGGTGTCTGAATGTCTGTATGTGCGTGTCAATGGGCGAGTGGTTCCTTGATGTAAAGTTCTTTGAGTGTCTTGAAAGTGGAAAAGCGCTGGATAAAAATGTGACCATTTTCCTTTTACCATTTTAGTTTTTCAGTGCAGTTCAGCAGTTATATTCAGGCTAAAATGATAGCAACCATCACAGTGTTCTGATAGCGGTGTAGTGAAGAATACTTGAGCACTAAAATTATCAAAATGACATGGTGAAAGTTTATGGGGTTTAAAAACACAGAGGACATTTTGTATTTATACTCAAAGTCAATTTTTATTCTAGCACCTTATTATATATATATAATAAATATACCTGATATATATCAGGTTTTAAGGCACAAACACAGCAGCATTTTGGGTCGACCTTTGCACCTGTCCTGTCTAATCTGCCCCTGCACACGGCTCACCTGTCACTGCAATACTGAGAGTGCCTTTAATCCACAGCCTCCTGCCGTACACAGCCGTAATCCCACTCCCACCCAACCGGGCCCTTTCACTGCTATGTTCCCTGTTCCATTCATCCCCGCAATGCAATTTCATCTGTTGCTACGACGACAGGAAATGTTTATCTGGCCAAAACCCGTAGATGAACACTGAACTGAACAACAAAACTACAACGTATGAATTTGTTTTAGGATTAATCTGCAACATGAACAGATTTTTTAAAGCTGACTAAAGCTAAAATGCCAAAATGAATGCATAAAATAAGCCCAGTTAACACTTCCATGTGGTATTCATTGTTAGCACATAACATATTTAAATCACCATGTTGATGCTGTAAGTCCCCCCTCTTTTTGCTCTCTGCGTTAAGTAACTCCCCCTACAGAGCACTATCACAACACAGCGTGCGAAACCACTGCACATCACATCAGGTTTGTGAAGTTGTAGTGTATTGTTTTGCATCATGCTTTTATATAATCATGAAAAATGGTGGTGTGGGAGCATGGGTGATGTAGGCTTGTGGGCTGAGCTTCGGACAGAATCTTACAGCTAACAGTAAGGAGGGTTCGAATAGGGCCCGGGAGAGATCGCTAAATTACGCAAACATACATAGATGATATATAAAGCCACTTCAGGCATGTTTTTGATGAGGGAACAACGTTATAACATGGTAGAAAGCTACAAAAAGTTCAATTTTGCATAATACCTCCTCTTTAAAGAGACACTATGTAACCTTTCTGGCGGAGGGTCTGTCATTGGCTTTTCTCCATTGCATATGTTATAGCATTGCCTGGAGTGTTCCACTGTATGGCATAATACTTCAAATACTGCTTCTTCCTGAAGGCAAGCGTGTGTCTGTGCAGATCTGTGCAGAGGCGACCCTGCTCACAGTTTGAACGTGTGTTTTTCAAGATATTTTTTAGCAATTAAAACACATGCAATCGAATAAAATCTTAAGACAGGCTGTGACCGTGTCCTCTGAGCTGCTGGGCCTAAAGCTGCCCAGCCTGGAGGAGGTCTACTCGGAGCGAACAACTAAAAAGGCATAAAAGATCCTCTCTGACGATAGACAGTATGAAGAAGTGGACTAAGGGAGTGTCACCCATAGCGTTCGGCTCCAGCCCAGTTGAAGGTAACGCCCCGTCCTGTCCGCACCGCTGGTTTAACAGGGAGCGGGTGCTTAGCAACGCTGTCAATCAAACCTGTTGGTAACGCTAGCAACAATGACCTCGGGGAAAGAAGGCACCTGATTAATCTGTTATTATTGTTCATATCTTAATTTACAGACAAAATAGCGAAATAAAAATACCAGGATCATGTAGAGCGGGTTAATACGAACATTTTAAGACGAGAAAATGACGAGCCTGACAGCAGCAGTTACGGAGAGAGGGGCCACCATTTTTCAATAGAAGTGAATTGGAACCAGAGTCGATGGAGCCGAAAGCACGGCCATGCTCACTTCTTATTTGTTGGCTAGCGGGTTAGCTATGTCCATTTGTATATAGATTATATGTCTCTGACCCACAACGCCCTCACTGCTCAGAGTGTGTCCTCCTGCCCTCCAGTCACCGCTTCTGCCCCATTTCTGTTCACGAAAAATAGGTCCAAGTTTGCATTCATCCCACAAGCATTATGACTCTGAACACTGCGTTTTAACTTGTTAACTTGCTTTTTGTGTTTATATGTTTTTGTATGGGTTATGTATATATCAGTGAAGCCAGCCATGTCAATTCACTGCAAAGCTATTTCCCCACAGGAACAAGTATAGTTTTCTGTCTAAAACCAATTGGATAAGTTTACTGTCATACTGTGGAACATTACAGACAAAGCGTCAACATTTTGATGCAAAAGCAGGTGGTGGTCCTTCACAGAAAAGTTACACACTGCACCTTTAACCCTATAGCGTCGAACGCTATCGCCGCCGATAGATTCTCAGTTGCGGACTTTCCATTACCGTAACTCCGCAACCAACTGTGCATCATGTAAATTCAAACGGCATCTCAAAGCAGAGGCATACGGCTCTTTAAATATGTTATTGTCATTACGGTAAGCGCTTACGTCATCTCAAAGCAGAGGCATACGGCTCTTTAAATATGTTATTGTCATTACGGTAATGCGCTTACGTTGTCCCTCGAAGATGACCAATCAGAGCGCAGGTGTCGCCAGGATTCTCCCTGTGCCAAGGCGTCACTCTGGGGACGCTCGCATTAGTAGTGGAAGTATTAGTTAGTTTATCGACATTTTGGACGTGTTTTCAAAGGTACATTCATTTTTATAATTTTTCTTCTACTTAAACTGGTATTACACACTTATTTGATGCATCAAAGGAAAAATAAGGATGGGTATGTAAAACAGAGGTAGTTGTGTGGAAAAAAAGGCAAAAGAACATGCTGATACCTCCTTTAACATGATTTTTATGGCTAAAAAAAGAAAAAAAAAGACTAGGCAAGCTATAATGGTCTATAATGTGCTCAGTCCTTAAAGGGTTTTAAATACCAAACAACTCATAGCACCTCAGTACATTTTGCAACTCCCTTCTTCCATTAAATGTCCTATATTACACGATATTGGCTCTGTGAGCTTTAGTGAGCTTTAATGTTGTTACTTCCTCAAAAACATACCTGGAGTTGCGTTTTGTTTCATTCACACGTGTTTGAGTAACACTGCGTTATTCGCTTTTCTAGGTCTTCAAAGCTCAAAATCATCCAAATGATTCTAGTGAAGCTGTATGGAGTTAAAAATACAGTAATACTTCCTGTATTAATACATGACATCACAAGAAGTGTTTTCTGTTTGAGAGAAGAACCCAGCCTAAACATGTGTGACTGAAACAAAACACAACTCCAGGTATGTTTGTGATTTGGAAACAACATTATTACATAGGTCAGAAAATAGCGTAATAAGGGTCCTTTAAGCTCTACTATAAATAACACGATTTTCCACATTTACTTTCACGATCAATATGCAGATGATGATGAGGTAGTGAAGTGCAGCCAAAAGCCCCACGCACTGATCTAAGTGTAGTTTCATTTTGGATGGCGGCCATGTTTTTTGGGGTTTTTTTCTGTACAGTAGTGCGGATGCCAGGCAGGCTTTTAGCAAAGCTCCTCTCACATTACAGTCCGCAGACATGAGACAGGCGAGAGTTTGATAGGGGGAAACAGCACGCTTCAGAGCTGCTCACTGCTGCACTAATGCCTCACGCCTGTCTGCAAACACTAACACAAAACAGGGTGACAAGCAAGCAGCACATAAGAGTGTTTAAAGAGGGGGTGTTACGCAAAATCTACTTTTTACCATGCTATAACATTGTTCCCTCATCAAAAACATGACTGAAGAGGTTTTAGATGTCATCCACGCATGTTTGAGTAACTTAGCGATCTCTTCTAGGCCCTGTTCGAACCCTCCTTACGGTTAGCAGTAAACTTCTGTGCAGTGCTTGGCCCAGAAGCCTACGTCACCCATGCTCTCATGTGACAATTCTCCATAAATATATAAAAGCATGACACAAAACAATACACTACAACTTCACAAACCTGATGCGATGTGCAGTAGTTTCATTAGCGGGACGCACGCTGGTCATAATGTGACAGCGCTCTGAAGGGGGGGTGACTTAACACGGAGAGCAAAGGAAGGGGAGAGATTTTCAAAATGATAAAAAGTAACACGGTGATCTAAATACGTTATGTCTTAGCAGTTAATACCCTCTTTAAACGATCAACCTTGAGGATAGGTGAAGTTGGCCCAAATCTGACTTTCTGACTTCAGATCATATGTAAAATTCAAATACAGTCTCATTATTCAGAACGTGACTGCAGTACGAACAGCTAAGATACATTTTATTCACTGTAATGCACCTTATTCACCATTTTTCAACAACAGTATAGACAAAGATCTGGAGAGGGGTCCCCGGTCACTGCTGTGGTACCCTACAGCTGGACCCCACTTTGTCCTTTGTTGGTGACTAAATTTTGTGTTTTCGTCCGAAGACTGTACTGTAAAAGAAACACTCAAACAAGACCACCGCGTGCTGTTAACCTGGGAAAAGCCACATATCGATCTGGACTGGCACCAGGCTGACCAGAACAGAATGGTGTGAAAGCAGGACCCACACACTGTACACAGGCAGATATCAGAGGCTGAAGTGCCAAATGTTTTTAGAGCAATTCTTCCAATAATTTGGCTGAGAGATGGGGCTGAGTGAGGGCAGACTCTTGATTTTCTCTGCTTCCTCTGCAGCTATTGTCCCTCGCAACAAAGTTTTTTTTTTCCACAGGACAGAAATGAACCTTTCCTGAACAGCTTTAGAATGACCTTGAGCTGTATCAGAACAAGTATAAGACACATAACTAGTCCTGAACAGCTTTAGAATGACCTTGAGCTGTATCAGAACAAGTATAAGACACATAGACTAGTACACGCCCATGGACCACTATGGAACCTACTGGACGACTGAGGGATTACACAGATATAAGGCCACATATAGAAGAAAGTACTATTATTTATTGTTGAAAATGACATTTTATTGTCTAAATAAAGTTTTTTTAAATTATCATTGTGGTATCGGAATCGGTATTGAGTATCGAGCCTAATCCCTAGTATCGAAATCAAGTCTGAAATTTTCGTGACGTGACTACACTAGTCTGCAGTCATCCTCAGAAGATGTGATGTGATGTTGCTGTGACCATAGACTGTATATATAAATGTACATAACTAACCACCGCATTCCAAATAGGAAATGATCATGGGCGCATTTCTCTCTCTCCGTAACTGCTGCTGTCAGGCTCGTCATTTTGGTCTTAAAATGTTCCAATTGACCCGCTCTACATGATCATGGTGTTTTTATTCCATAAATCAAGATATGAACATTAATAACAGACAAATCAGCTGCCTTCTTTCCCCGAGGTCACTCCCGCTATAACTCCTAGCCTCGATGAGCTTCATTTGACTGGAGCCGAACGCTGTGGGTGACGTCACACTCACTTAGTCCACTTCTTTATACAGTCTTTGGCTGTGACGTGTCTTGCCGACTGATTTAGGACAACAGCGCCCTCTGTAGTCTGACTTCTTTAGAACAGTAACTCAAGTGTGGGAAAGCAAGAACGCCCCCTCGTCTCGGTTTAGTGCGTTATGGGCACGGTTACGGATTTCTATTGCCTCTTTTATCCAGCGATGGTGTTTTTTGGCCTCTGTCCCTGTCATTTTGGCCAGCAAAATACATCGCAGCAACATCATTTGACTCTTCTGAGGATGACAACAGACGAGCAGTTGAAACAAATAGGTCTGTTAGATGAAACAAAAGTATTTAGAAGAAAAAAAAAACAAATTAATCTTTTTGGAAATTTGAGATTGGTCCAGAGACGTAGTCCTCCTATACAAGATAATAGATGTGTCTGGTGCTGTCGGGCTCCAGACAAGCTGGATTTTTGTGAGTTTGAAATAGACTTAAAAGGCTAATTGCACTCAAATCGAAATCACAATTTAAATGGGGGTAATTAGCAAATCACAAAGACTACACCGTAATTTCCTTCACAAACAACAAAATATCCAGTCTTATTCTGCATAAAAAACTAGCAACCCTGTAGTTTAGATCTGTACAAACATGTTCTGAAACGTGATTCTTGTATTAATTTGAAATGGTGAACAGAATCCATTCGCAATGCTTGTCAGAAAGAGCAATTCAACATTTTTCCCCTAATCATTCAGCCCTACTTTGAAAACACAAACTTTGCAAATATCCAGCTTGCAGCACACTGTCTAAATGTAATAATAAAGTATTTTAGTGATCTGCATTTGACCCATCCTTTTTTGTCCCTGCAGTCAGGTGTTTGTAATCAGAAACAGAAACACCTGGTGTAATCAGGGCAGTCATGTGTGATGTCACGTAGTACTTGGAATTGCAGTGGTCACAGTTTTTGGACGTCGCACAGTTTTGGACGTTTGTGGCCAGAAAGCACCATATACATAATTTAGTAGCAAAAAAAGTTGATTTGGTGTTTCGTTCCACTTTAATCATTTTGGTAGCCCTGGTTTGAAGCAATACTTAATATTTTGAGTGGTTTGTCCAAATAGTAAAATGCATTTTGAACACTCAGTGTAAGAAATAGCAGACAATTGTACCAAAACCAAACAGGAAATTAACTTAAAGAGGGGGTATTCTGCAAAATTGCTTTTTTTTTTTAGCTATGTACCATGTTATAACATTGTTCCCTTCTCAAAAACATGCCTAAAAAGGTTTTAGATGTCATCCATGCATGTTTCAGTAATTTAGCGATCTCTACCGCTACTCTACTGCCCTATTCGAACCGTCCTTACAGTTATCTGTAAGATTCTGTCCAAAGCTCAGCCCACATGCCTACGTCACCCATGCCTCCAAATTGACAATTTTCCATAAATATACAAAAACACAATGCACAACTGTACACAGCAACTTCCCAAACGTAATGCGATGTGTAGTATTTTCATTAGCAGAATCCACGCTGATTGTGTTGTGATAGCGCTCTGAAGGGGGAGTGACATAACATGGGGAGCAAAGGACGGGGAGACTCAGAGCAGTGCCAGAGCAACTGGGAAAAATATTTCTTCTGTCCGTCTCTTGTAAGATGCCCTGTTGTCACGGTCACTCGTTAGCGCTAACCAGCTGCTCTTGTTGGCTTTTTCTTCATAAACCATGTCCTTTTTCCCCTCTGCGAAAGAAGCCAAGATAGTTGACCAACAAGCAACAAGCTGTGCGCTTTTGAAATGGTAAAGAGCTATGTTTGTGAAGAAATATGTGGTAAAAGGAGGAAGAGAGTTAGAGTTTAAGATGGGGAGAGGCATGATGTTGTCAGTAATTATGCTCAAATCTGTACTTAGCTCAGAGTATGCTAGCTGGGTCAGTATTACTGAAGAACGGAAGAGTAAATAGTATCTATACATAGAGCACTGTGCAAAGAGCAAAAGTAATATGTTGGTTATACAAAGTGCTAACTGTTTGAATGGGCAGCATAGAAGTATCACTTAACTAACTTATAGTAAACCTATATTGTCAGTACAAATAAAGACAATATTATACTGTAGATCTGTTGTTTTTGGCCACACATTTGGATAACATCAACAAATCATTATTAAAGCCATAGTATGTAACTTTTTAGCCAAAAAAATAATAAAAAACGTACTCATGTGATGTTGCTGTGATGTGTCCGGTCAGCTGATTTAAAGGTTTTGACACTGTCTTCCTAGCGATGGAAAAGACCCCTCGTCCCAGTTTAAACTTAAGACCTAGTGAGCAGTCCAAACTGTCAGGTATGAAAACAAACGAAACCTTGGTCTGAAAAAAGAATCTATTAAAATAAATTAATGGAACACCAGATGAACCTCATTGGACTAAAAACTTTTCTTTTTCATTTTGGCTGTGTTTATTGCATTGAATAACCAACTACAATGTATCCTTACTGTGAGCGGGCTTGCATCATCACAAACCTGACTCTTATTTGGCCTGGAGCGGGGCCTCTCCTGCTTGTTTCTATGGGAATGTTTGGCCGTATCCACAGAGTCTGGCGGTGCGCAAAGTTACAACTCTGAATAAAGATGTATATTTTCAGTCCTTGTGTGATCCCTGTGCTCCTGGTCTTCTGAATATTCTCCACATTGGTCACCATGGATGAAGTCTATGCACAAGCAGTTTGCACTACCCCCATTTCCACAAAAAAGCTGCGGCAGACCTTGGTAGTGCCGGCGAAGTGGTCTGAGATCCTCTTGTTACATTTAATTATATGGAATTCCTGCGGCCGCTGAACTGGAGCTACACAGATTGTCAGCCTTGTTTCTGTCAGACTTCTTCAGGTCAGCTGTGGCTACAGAAGAGCCTAACAATTGAGAGTGTGAGCAAGGGATGAACACTGTTTGAAAATGTAAATGCATGAATTTTTTGAAGTGCGCACAGCTTAACGCCAGCTTTTTCAGACAGACAAGTGAAGCAGACTCTTTCTTTCAAGTTAGCCATTAATTTTGCCACATGTACTGCTGTTACAATATATGGTATGAAACAAAAACATTTATTATTTTTAAAAAAGTGAGGCGCCCCAGCTCTCTAAAGCATCTATAATCAATTATCATATTGTATAATCCTGACGATGCAACCAAAATCAGATAGAATGCATTTGGTGTTTTTCTTTTTTTAATATCCAAAGTAGCTAATCCCAGTGTACCTGTTTGGACAGCTGGGACGGCTCTGTGCGCAGACTTCAAAGCAGCGCTCAGGGCAAACTGCACAGACATCCTGTAGGGGAGAAAATAATCATATATAAAAACTTACTTAACACGAGCAGGAGCAGAAGAGCCAGAAACAAACATGAATAATGCAGAGGCAGCAGAAGCCAAGTGGATGGAACCAAACAGAAGGTATGGACTGATCATGCTGCTGCTAACACGCAATGCTAATTAGTGGTGGCTAGTATATTTACCTTGAAGAAATTGTACTTCCATATCCAGGATACATTTACTCCTACTTGAGTATTTTTAATTATAGTAACAATACTCTTACTTGAGTAAGTTTTGGTTACTCTCCCCACTGTGAATAAGTCTATAAGTGACAAAAGTTTTTTATTGACAATATTAAATGATTTGAACATTTGTGTTTCTTGTGTTGCTTCTTCAAATACGATTTTCTTATATTCTTTGAAAATACCAACTTTTGTGCATTATGTTTTATCCTTTCAATTACATTAACTACAAATTATAAATCAAATGTTGTATGCATATGTTTATATGTAAGTACCGTATTTTCCAGAGTATAAGTCACACCGGAGTATAAATCGCACCAGCCAAAAAATGCATAATAATGAAGAAAAAAACATATATTTCTCATATAAACCGCATCTGAGTATAAGTCGCACCTCCAGCCAAACTATGAAAAAAAGTGCGACTTATAGTCCGGAAAATACGGTACTTGGATCGATGGGACATCAGGGCAAATAGACTGAAAGGCATTTTTGGGACTGTTTAAACCTACCAGTTTGAGTTGAGTCTGAGGTGAACCTGCTTGTAAAATGTTTGAGAACCTTTGAACTAAACAATAGAAACCCTTTATAGAATTACATCTACTATATTTTTTGGATTATAAGGCGCACTTAAAATCCTTGAATTTTCTCAAAAATCGCCTTATAATCCGATGTGCTTGATGTATTAATTGTGGTTGTGCTTACTGACCTCGAACCGATTTTATGTGGTACACAAAAATCTGTCAAAATGTTTTAGTACGACTGTTGTAAGCTACGAAGCCGCACCGACTTGATGGATTGTTGGAGCATTACAGCTACCGTAGTCAAGAGCCTCGCGGAGTAATGGCCGTGTCCCAGTTCGCCAAATACACACTTCGTCGGGTGCATCAAAGGGCACTTACATAACTTCCGGCGTGACAAGGGCTGTCCCATTTCAATGCACCCGACGAATACACTCGTTTCCATGGAAATCGGCCGTAACCGAAGCGTGCAGCCATGCACACTTCACGCACTGCCATATCCCATCATGCACCGCGCCTATGCAAAAAAGAGAAGAAAATGGAGTGGGCTACGCAATACACGTTTAAATGTTCATACCGGTTTACCTACAACAGTGCTACATGAAACTGTTGCTGGATCGTGGATGCCTGGGCTAAGGTGTCAGGCTCAAGTGTCGTCCGAGCTTTCAGGAAGGCCGGAATCATCTCTGGACAGCTAAGTAACAGCGACGAGACTGATTCAGATAATGACGAGAGGGATCCGTGCTTGATGCCGTAATCGCCCAACTGTTAAACTCAGACACTGAAGATGAAGAATTTGATTGATTTGTGGAAGAGGAATGAACTGAAAAAGTGAGTGTACTGTTTTGTATTTTACAACTGTGTTACAACTGAAGTGGACTAAGTGAGTGTGACATCGCCCATAGCGCTCAGTGCCACTCCAATGAAGCTCGCGATGCTAACGGTTACAGGAGCAAATTTGGAGTAGTGCAGAGCAGGTTAATATGAACATTTTAAGACCAAAATGACGAGGCTCACAGTAGCAGTTACAGAGAGAAAACTAACAAGATCCTAATGTAAGTAAATGGGAGCCAGGGTTAGAAAGAGCCGGAAGAGCCTCCTGGCGCACTTCCTATTTGGAATGCAGCGGCTAGCACGTTAGCTGTCCATTCATATATACGGTCTATGAATGCGCCTTATAATCCGGTGAGCCTCATGTATGAAAATATACCCATTCACTGAAATAGCACCTTGTAATCCGGTGCGCCTTATAGTCCAAAAAATAACTAAACAATACAAAGCATTTATAGAATTACATCTACATGATGTCACATCTGCTGTCCATGTCCAACCAAGAAATATTACTTCATCAAAATAGTCCAAATATGGGAAACTAGAATTAACAGCAAAATCTTCAATGTGATTATACATTTAATAATCTAACTTGTTATATGTAGAGTGTTGCCACATGATCGCCTGCAGTGGTCCAGCAGAGTTCGATCTCTCTAACCCTCACTGAGCCATTGCCTGATACAAATCTGATCTGACAAATTGATCATCAACATCTGGTAGCCAAAGTCATTGCCTTAGTTAAATTGAACATTCACAATCAAAATAACAACCAAAGTTTGAATAAACAACAGCATAAAGTGTAAATTTGGATGATTTTATTGAAACCTAATTTCTTTCCAGTTGTGTTCCCTCAGACCCAGCTCAGAACTGGAATCAAACCCAGACTCGGTTTGAATCTTCCTCACCAAAACTTCATTTGATGTTGAAGAACCTGTCCAGCTGGATTAAACTCTGATCAGAAACCGGATCCTTAGTGGGAACCTTAAGCAGGTCTGTCTGTGCAGAGCATCAAAAGCAAAGTGAAACTTATAAAACATGTTCATATGTTGTTTTTGGCGAATATAGCATTTTCAACACAATAAAAGGTAACATTGTGATCTAAATATGGTATGTGCTGACAATTAATACCCCATAGAAGTAAAAT
>JACM01050851.1:0-13570 GCA_000787095.1 Periophthalmodon schlosseri | reverse complement strand
GTGAAGTTGTAAAGTAAGGGCGACGGACCGGGGGTGGGCCGTCGGAATGGTAAGAGGTTAAAACCCAATGGTTAAAACCTAAGTGGTGCCATTTGTTGGTGCAGGGTGCAGTTGTGACTTGTGTTGTGACCTGCGCTGCTGTTCATTCAGTTGGCAGCATCTGATGTTTTTTCTCAGAACAGCCCAGTCACACTGACTGTCCAGAAGCATCTTACGAGTTCAGATATTGTACCTAGCAAGCGTATACTCATCGTTTCCCTCTGGTATTGTGTCCTAAATTTCTAAACCAAAACTTATAAACTTACCTGACATGAGCGTGATTAAAGTTTTGTAACAGCTGCCCCTCCTTCCATTTCAGGATCCCGTGCCTATGACATTAAGTGATATATATTCACTCTTCAAAGTCAATTACATTATATTTGGTTAACCATGAACCTTAGTAACTTACTCTGCATTTTGACGACTATGACCTAAAATCCACTCGCTTTTTCGCCATGTTTGGACATTACTGTGAACAGGTGACACGTTTTACATAAAGTAACGGAGCAGAATAGGAAAACTGAATTTCTGAATGATACAATAAGGCTTTATTGGAATTAGCTAAATAAATGCGGGACACATTTTTTGCCGATTTTCTGTCTCTTTCGTGCGAAAAATGACAGCAAACATACAGCCCTGACACCTGCGTGCATGTTGCACCCCCATCCTGTGATTTCCACCTATGGCTGCATGGAAGTGTCGGAGCTTCTCAAAGATGAGCTGAAGATCAAGATTGACAAAATCACATTTTTCACTGACAGCAAAATAGTGTTGGGATACATCCACAACAAAAACAGAAGATTCTATGTCTATGTGAACAATCGCGTCCAGAGAATCAAGCAATCTTCCCTTCCAGAGCAGTGGAAGTATGTCCCAACTGAGCACATGGTTCTCCTGAAAAAGGCCCATTTGAACTCACTGACCCAGATTCAGATGCGGAAATTAGACAGAACGCTACTGTGCTTGTGACCAGAACCACGTCAAGTGATTTAGGTTCCACGCGCTTTCAATGATTCTCAAAGTGGACCTCTCTTGTCAAAGCTGTAGAACGTACTGTGCTTTTCCACGCGCTTTCAATGATTCTCAAAGTGGACCTCTCTTGTCAAAGCTGTAGGGGCAAAAAAGTATTTAGTCAGCCACCAATTGTGCAAGTTCTCCCACATAAAAAGATAAGAGAGGCCTTTAATTTTCATCATAGGTACACTTCAACTATGAGAGACAAAATGAGAAAAAAATCCAGAAAATCACATTGTCTGATTTTTAAAGAATATATTTGCAAATTATGGTGGAAAATAAGTATAAGTCAATAACAAAAGTTCATCTCAGTACTTTGTTATATACCCTTTATTGGCAATGACAGAGGTCAAAAGTTTTCTGTAAGTCTCCACAAGGTTTTCACACACGTTGCTGGTAGTTTGGCCCATTCCTCCTGCAGATCTCCTCTAGAGCAGTGATGTTTTGGGCCTGTTGCTGGTGCAACAGTACAATCGTGGAACATTTATGCAAATGAGTATCGAACATCCCTTAGTGTAGGTCAAGCGGGGCTGAGAGGGGCCGTGGGTTTAGCAGGTGCATGCTCACACCCATTGCTTGCCATTGTAGAGGAGTGTCCACGCCCGCCCACCCATTCGGTTCAGAGGTAACCAAAAGCAAACCACGGATGAACGTGAATGTTGTTGAATGTATGTTGTTGAATGCATTGAATATTTTGTGGGCTCTTAACAAAAGGATGAAGCTTTCATAAATTCAGAAATGAATAATCTATTGTCTGTCTGTGTAACCCCTCAGTTGTCCAGGTCTGATCCATCGTAAAAGCCAAAGTTAAATCTGTCAAATGGATAAAAAGTTGTAGGAGTGAAGACATTTCGCTGCTGCTCCAAGCCACTTCTTCAGTTCTGGTCAGATTGCTGGTGGACACTGCCTTATATCTATCTGAAGGGAGGAGCTAACTACACTGAAACTGAAAACAGCTATTGTTTACAGTTTCAGCCTTAATGGGTCTACATTCAGTCTTAAGTAGCCTACTGGCTAGCTCTATTGTTCTCTTTGTTTCCTTTGTTAGCCTAGGATCTGAGGATGGAGTTATATATGGGAGACAGGTGATGTCTAAGGCCCCCATTCCTGTTCAAGGAAGGATTGTCTTTCCTAGCAAAAATTGCTTCTTTAACTCCCCTCTCAAACCATTTCTTTTCTCTGGCTAAGATCTGTACCTCACTATCTTCAAAGGAGTGGTTAGTGGCTTTGAGATGGAGATGTACGGAGGACTGGGGTCCAGAGGAGCTCTCGCAATGGTGTTGGTACATTCTCTTATGGAGTGGCTGTTTAGTTTCTCCAATGTAACGCTCACCGCAGTCTTCACTACACTGAATGAAGGTCCGTTCGGATCTCGTTTGATGACACTGCACTTTGTTGCCTCTGAAGGATTGTTATACTTAGGGAATTTTCATGATTTCTCACAGTCACACAGAGGATAATCTGCCTTCTCAATGAGCAAGGTGCACGACAGGTAACAAGCTCAATATAAAATAAGATAGGTGTTATTGTGTCTGGGCTTGTCTACTTTATAAGTTGTAATGCAAATACGTGGGCCAGTGAATGGATCGTGTGATCATACTTTAAGAACCATGCGTGCAAACTGTAGTCTAGATTTGGGCTGTTGCATCTGTCCTGCGTTACTCCTGATTCTTTCATCTTTTAATCTAATATGAAAATACGCTCACCACAGTGTAGACCAGTTAACTTTGCTTTCAGATTATCTGAACAAATATGACGCTGTATGGACATGCAAAAGCTATTGCTTATATTCTGTGGTGGCTGAAGCACTCAATTTTGTTACTCAAGTAAAAGTACAGATACAGAGGTAAAACGTTCCTCAAAAGTAAAAGTACCACATAAAAAAATATACTTAAGCAAAAGTATTTAAGTACCCATTTAAAAATGTACAGTAAAAAGTAAAAGTATTTCACACAAGTCTTGTTAATTTGTTTAAGTGTTAAATGCAGTGATATGGATTAAAAAAATGATACATATTTTGGTCGACAGTTGCAATACAAATCAATTTTGTATGAATTTTGTGTATTTATTTTTGTTTCCTCATAGCTGAAACTTGAACTCGAAAACTTTAGTCTGGATGTTACCACAACCATAGCAAAATGACCCCCTCAAATCATATGAAAAGTACTTTTTACTTTTCAGTCCAATTAAAATGTAAAAAAGTGTACTGTCCAGTATAAAAATGTACTGGACTAGAAGGTACAGATACCTGCTCTCAAATGTAGTGAAGTAAAAGTAAAAAGTATTCACTGCAAAATGTACTTAAAAGTAAAGTAGATACCTACAAACTGTACTTAAGTACAGTCCTTTACTACTTGTAATTTGCTACCTTCCACCACTGCTTTATATTATTGTAATTATTACATTTACATTACTACATTCTTAGTTAGTCATCAGTTAGTTTATTTTTAATTAATCTTCCTTTTTTTAAAAAAAAATTGTTTGCTTACTAAATTTCTTTTTCTTTTTTTTTAGGTCGAGGCAGCTAACACCTGCTTTTAAAGTTTTCAACCACACTGCCTGTAAAGAATGCTCAGCAGGGTATGCATTTTCTCTAAGACTCCTCAGTGCATCACAGTAAAATCAAATGGCACGGACATGCAAACTTTGTGCTGTAGTTTTTCTGGAGAGGTTTCAAGACATGAAATACTACCGCTTACAGCACAACATTACTGCAAGCAGTAAATGCCTTGAAAATACACCTAACACAAGTACATACAGAGGTTAGAGTGGAGCCCTCCATGTGTCATTTCTCTGCCGTATTTGTGGATTCAAGCAGCTGTTTATTGACAAAGCACTTCTTAGCCATGTGAGGCCACATCTTGCACAAAATGAAACTGTGGATTGGCCATTTAAAGACTGCCAATACCACACTAATGTGAGGACAACCTTTAATACTCACTAAAGACTAATGTCTGTGATTTTAAGGATGCCATCATTGTTAGATAAGACAATAGTCCTCCTTTTGGCAGTGAACTTGACTCAGTTGACATAGCTGAGTCTAGTCTGAACAATGCAGAAGTGGATCTATCTCAAAGTGGTCTTCCTGAGGCTATATATGATATTCTCTCTCTCTTTGTTCTTAAAAATGCACAGTATTCTGCATGTGTCAGAGCGGGCTATACAAGACATTGTTGACAACTGGTAACTATATTTTCATTGTCAAAACCGCGAGTGAGAGATACTGTTAAGACAGTTTTGCAGTCTACTGTTGATGAGTTGTGGTTATCACTTATCTTATATGTAGATGATATTGAATTTGCAAATCCATTGCCACATCAAGGAAGATTCCCAAACAATGTGCTATATATTGGTTGCTTGGTAATTTACCAAGCCAGTATAGATCCAGTCTTCATGTTATACAGCTAGCTCTGCTGTGTAAAGTAACTGATGTGCACAAGTGCAGTTATGAGACAGTGCTGTGACCTTTGTTAAAAGACCTACAGGCTTTTGAACAAGATGGCATCTTCATTGAAGCACTTGGGCAGTGTGTTGCAGATAACTTGGTTGCTCATGGGTTTGCAGGTTTGGTGCAGTCCTTCAGGGGGCCGTATGTCTGTTGGTTTTGTTGTGCTACATCAGATGACATCCAGACTGCTGAACTTTCTGATGGACAGCTTAGCAAGGATCTTCATGTGCAAAACGTCACTCAAGGAGACAATGTAACATACTGTGGGGTTACAGGGGATTGTGCCCTAAGGAAAGCACTACAGTATTTCCATCCGATTTCTGGGTTCCCGCCTGACATACTGCATGACCTATTTGAAGGAATAGTACCTGTTGAGATGGCCCTGTGTATTTGTAAAATGATACAACAAAGGTACTTTACCCTTCAAACATTTGCATATGAACATTATGACAATGTTCATATGACAATGAATTTGACAAACTATAAACCATACCCAAAACATTTGCAACTAAATTTAGCATTGGTGGAAATGGGCATGAAAATGCAACTGCTGCGGTTATTACTACTTTATTACTGATCATAAATCGAATCCCAGAAGGAGATGAGGCTTGGGCCATATTAATGGATCTTAAAGAAATCGCTCAGTTAGTGTTATCGCCCTCTTTTACTGAAGCCTCCTTGCAGTACCTACAGACAAAAATAAGTGATAATAGACAGGGTCTCAAAGAAGTGTTCCCAGATTTTAGGCTTAAACCAAAGCATCATTTCATCGAACACTACCCTGAACTGATTAGGCGGTGTGATGCATGACACGCAAAACTTTAAGAATGTCTTAACTCTAGCTACCAGGCATCAGTACATGATGGCATACCTCCTCAATGTACCTTAATTTTTCAGACCTCATATAGAAGCATCCGTTCTATCCAAGTTTCTTCTCTGCCTCAAATGGCAAGAGATTACATTAGGGCCAGAACTATTTGCCAAACAGTTTATAACACAACTAAAGTCTCCATAGATGGCACTGTCTATGTGAAGGGTATGTGTGTCTCTGCAGGGCAACAAGGGGGACTACCGACATTTAGCAGGATTGAAAACATACTGCTTGTAAATAACAATGTTGTCTTTCTTTGCAGAGACCTTTAGAGCTGGTATTGTGAGCACTTGCGATCATGAGGTGATATCACTGACACCGTTTCTTTGTTTGACTTGTCTCAGCTCAACGATTCAGTAAGTCTCTCTGCATACACTGTCAATGGACATTTGATGCTTACTCTAAAGTGATTTATTTTGACCAACAGTGCCCAATTTTTTTTAGAAGTTACTGGCTTACTGCCAGATGTGTGGACTTGGAAGTCATGACTTGGACTTAAGTCAGACTTTGCTTTTGAGTTTGAGTCAATATTTTGTTGACTTCAGACTCAATCAAATTAATTAAGATTCAACTTGAATTTGAAGGCCTGTAACTTGAGACAAGTTAATCCTTCTCCTGTAAAAAAGAATTTGTTTTAGAAAACACTATGTTGTGTTCTGTTGATAGGGGAACTATGGAGGACCAAAAATAACATAATTGGAAATAAATAAAGACAAGAATACAAATTGAAATGTATTAAATTAAATGGTGAATGAAAAATAAACTATATATGTGTAAATACATAAATTCATCCATTTACACATGTATGCAAACATTCTGGGGATTAAAAGACTAAAATATGCTTGTTTTTACATTTCTGTATTAATCTATATTTTTTTTTACATTTCTTTATTTGTACATTTATTTTACACTTATTTATTTCCACATTTATTCTTTTCCAATTTTCTTTGTTGCTTAAATTCAAATTAGTGGCAGAACTGACTGTGATTGACAGAACATTGGGCTCCCCTCCTGTTCATGTGCAACTGTTACTTTTTGGGACACTATTACTATTCTGCTACTACTACTACTTCAAATACTACTACTACTACTACTACTACTACTAATACTACTACTACTATTTCAAATACTACTACTACTACTATTTCAAATACTACTACTACTACTACTACTACTACTACTACTACTACTACTACTACAACTACTACTACTACTTCAAAAACTACTAATACTACAATTACTAGTACCATTTTAGGAGGGAAGAGGAGAGGAGGAGGATAGGAGAAGAAGTGAGGAGGAGAGGAGGTGAGGAGGAGAGGAAGAAGAAGTGAGGAGGAGGTGAGGAGAGAGGAGAGAAGAAGGAGAGAGAAGGAGAGGAGATGAGAGAGGAGGTGAGGAGGAGGAGTGGAGAAAGGAGGAGAGAGGAGAGGAGGCGGTAGGGAGGAGAGAAGAGGGTGAGGAAGAGAGGAGGTGAGGATTTCAAATACTACTACTACCACCATTTCAGATACTGCTACTAATACTATGACTACTACTACTACTACTACTACTACTCTTTCAAATACCACTACTACTATTACTACTGCCACTACTACTACTACTACTACTACTACTACTACTACTACTACTTCTACTACTCTTTTAAATACTTCTACTATTATTAATATTATTATTTTAAATACTAGTACTACTAATACCACTACTATTTCAAGTACTACTGCTACTATTTCAAATACTACTATTACTACTGCTACTACTACAATTATTTCAAATACTACTACTACTAGTACAATTTCAAATACTACTACTACTTCTACTATTTAAAATACTTCTACTACTACTATTTCAAATACTACTACTACTACTGCTACTACTACTACTGCTATCATTACTACTTCTATTATTTAAATACTACTACTACTACTACTACTATTTCAAATACTACTACTGCTAGCATTTCAAATACTACCACTACTGGGTACTACTACTAATTTCAAACACTACTACCACTACAACTACCACTACTACCACTACTACTACTATTTCAAATACAACTACTACTACTACTACTACTATTACTGTTGGTAGTATTTGAAAAAGTCATAGTAATTGTTGTAGTAATATTATTATTATTATTATTTCCCAGCCCTTGGGACAACGGATGGAAATTAGCCTTTGGCTATAATCCGGCGTGTTTACGCTCATGTTAAATCATGTCTGTTCATTAACGCGCAATGTCCCAACCAAATAAATAAATAAATAAATACATAAATTGAAGTAGAAAGTGGAAATAAATAAATTAGTAAAGAAAAATGTTAAAATGTAAATGAATGTAGAAAGTTAAAAAAAATCTAAAAATAAATACATTTAAAAATAAATAGATGTACAAATAAATACATGAAAAAAAAAAAAAGTTGATGTAAAAACCAGCATATTTTAATGTTTTAATCCCCAGAGTGTAGCATTAAGGAGTAAATGAATTTATTTACACATTCTTATTTCATATTCACCATTTCATTTAATACATTCCAACATTTATTCTTGTATTCATTTATTTCCAGTTATGTCATTTTTGGTCTTCTATAGGGAACATGTACATTTGTGGAATGTTCTAGAATTCTTCATACATTCATAGTTCAAAACAATGATTAAGGACAAATTTAAGATAGACTTTGCCTTTAGTCCATCATATGAGGACCCAGACTTTGGTGGACAGCTCTGTTCACTTGTAGATATAGAGGAACTTCCAGTAAAAGCAGTAGTCAAGGTTTTATGTTGTGAAAGTGATGCCAGTTCAATAGCATCAGATGATACTATAATACTGACTCGCACGTCAATTCCTGAGGTTGAGCAAAGTTCAAAGACTGGGTGGGATGGATGGCATAACAGCTTAGCCTATAAGATGAGGAATTATCGTGATAAGTTGAGGCGTGCTGGGATACAAGAGATAGCTGTTAACTCTGGAAAGAGAAGTAGGGACAACCTAGACAACCAACCTCCACACACCAGCATCAAAAAACCCAAAAGAGCAGAGCTGAACTACCTGCCAAATTTCCCCCAAGGTGAAGATGGTTGGAAGATGGAGGAAATGAGGCTCCAGATTTTAAATGAGTGCAAAAAGTCAGACAACAGTCCTCTTCAGATACACCTGCTGATGCAAACTGCCTCAAGATGAAAAGAGGTGGTCACCCATGACTTGGCGGTTGTTGATATGTTGGAGCGGTGGCCTGCACTTAAAATGGAGTTGCAAGTAAAATGTACATTTATGTAATATAGTATTAATGTTAGAGTACTAGTCTAGAGTAGAGTATAATAAACATAATACATGTTGTGTCTTTTGTGCAGATCTGTGCAGAGTTTCACAGAATAACCAATGTCAACCTGAAAAACCATTTCTACTCCAAATTTGACCAACATCTTGAATGTCTTCAAAGCCTTCTGAGAAAAAAGGCATCTCGTCTGGGTAAAGTTTCTGATGTCTTGGGCTGGCTGCTCAGCGTTTATGATCACCTAGTACCATATCTTTTTCATCTTCTTTTCGATCTCTGCCTCTGCTCCCTCTCGTTTTCCACTCATTTCTTCCTTGTTCTCTCCTTCTCCATTCTCCGCTCTTTTCCTGCCTAGGTCTCCATTCTACTGCCCGTTCTCTCCCCATCTTTCTTTCTTCACCCCACTTTTTTTTTTCTTTCCAACATACTTATTCTATGCATTTATAGGAACAAGTAGATGTCCAAACGAGCCTTGTCTCTGTGCTCTCTGCCCATCCACCTCTATGATGATAACTCAAGTTTTCTCAGGACATGATATGTAAGTGTTATTGATATCTGTCTTCTCACTTCTTTATCCCTCCCATCTTTTCCTCTCCCTCTTTCTCCCCTGCCTCCATCTCTTCATCTCCTCTCCCCCTCCTTTTTCAGTTTCGTCTCTCATCCTTCTGTCTTCTCTCCTGCTTGTCTCCTTTCTTCTTATCCTTCAGTTTCCTCTCTCCCCATCTCCTTTCTTTTCCCTGTCTCCCCGCCCCCTCCTCCTTTTCCAATGTCTTGTCTTTCTCCTCTATTCTTTTGGGTCTCCTCTCCCCTGCCTTTCCTCAATCTTCTCTCCTTCTCCCCTCTCTCCTTTGTTTTCCCTCTCTCCCCCTCCTCTCCCCTTTTCCAATGTCTTATCTCCTTTCTCTTCCCTTACTCATTCTCTTTGTCCCCTCATCTCCTCTCTTCTCACCCTGCTCTCTCTTGTCTCTTTTGTCCTTCCCTTTCTCTCTCCTTTCTTTTCCCCTGCCTTTCCATATCTTCTCTCTCTTACTTCTTGGTCTCCCCTGACTCTGTACCTTCTCCCTTTCTCTGTCCTTTGACTCTCCTCATTCTCTCCTGCCTCTGTCCCTGATCCTCATCCCCTCCTCTTCTTCCTCCTGTCTCTCTTTTCCACTGTCTCTTTTTCTCTCTTTCTGCATCTGTGCTTTTCTCTTTCCTTCTCCCTTGTCTCCTTTTTGTTTGTCCTCTCTTCTCCCCTGCTGCTGGGTCTTGTCGTCCTGTCTCCTCGCTCCTGTCTCCTCTTTACCTCTCCCCCTGTTTCTTACACCCCTCCAGTTTATCCCACAGCAGAACATACCTCCCTCTGACATGTTGCCATTGTCTGTTCACTTGCTATAGTCAGGTTTGTTCAGTTTAGGCTTTAACATGTTTTGTCTTTGTTTAGGTTGCAGCAGTTGATGTTCAAGATCTGTTTGTGGACCTTCTCACAATAACCTCCAATGAAACTGACATGTCAGTCTTGTGTTCTTCAAGAGTTGCAGTGGTCCTTGAGGGCAACATGGTCATTGATGTCTCTGGCTGATGGGTATGCCATACTTTTTGGATTGATATATGCGTTGCACTTAAGTTATCCATAAGTGTTGGCCAACACATTTGAGTTCATTCAGAAAGTGGTGATGAGTCTTCAGGATGGAAAGATGAGACCTAGAGTCTTGACTCTTTTTATTTACTTTATTAATATGATTGTAGAACACTGTTGAATATTGTATCACCTGGCCACACCATATACAACTTTGAGTTTTAGTTTTTGTTTCTACATGTTGTGGACAATTCATTTGAAGTTAGTTTCTTTGACTGGTGAAGGTGTTCTAAGCTTTTATTAAGAACACAGGGAGAAACACAATGTTTGTAACCTTGGCAGGCCAGGCTATGACATGCATGCTCTCCTCTGCCTAAGTCTTCAAAACAAAATTATTGTCTTTAACATTACCGTGTGGCCTTAGTTCTAATGAGACCATTACTTGTTGGAAAATGTCCAAAGTATTTTTGTTTTGTATTGATGCCTATTTAAATGATTAATCAAGGGTACTGATTTTGTTCTTTTTAAACAATGTTTGAGTTATATTTTTGACTACACTGTACCTGCACATAGAACAGAGTTCTACTTTATAAAGTTGTTTAATAAAAATATAATTCAAAAGTGTGTATGATTCAATTTGTTTATGTATTAATACAAATGCATGTAGAGTATTACAATTTTATTTTTATTTTATTACAATTTTAGTACATTTACTAAAAGTCGAGCCAGTACTGATCAAAAAAGGTTGTAGTAAACAGTTAAACATTGTGTATTAAAAGCACTAAAAAGTTTTTAAGTTTTGTGTACTAGTTTTGTTTTGATGAAAAAGATGAAAAATATGAATTACAAACTACTTAAACATTTACAGTATGTATTAATTAAAGATAGACAGTTTGTTAACCTACAAAACTGACCATATACCATTTAAACTTTTAGTGTATGCACTACTTAAAGATAGACAGTTTGTTTACTCAAAAACTGCATTTTTTTGTACTTAAAATTTTTGCCAAATTTTTTGAGTAGTCCTAACTTGTCAGGTTTTACAGTGTAAATCCACTTTTTTCAGTACTTAACAGGTGTTTAATAGTGTTGTTTACTGCTCCTAGTCATTTTTTTATGGCGACATTGGTGCAAACTTGGTACATTTTCAGCTTTATGGTCAGAAAAGCCTACATTTAAAGCAGACCTATTCTGCAAGATTGACTTTTCAAAGCTTTTAACCATTTACAGTCTTGAAGTTGTATTTGGAGTCATTCATGCATGAGTAATCTTTAATCGCTTATTTTCATATTTTCAAGATGCCATATTGCAGATCAACCCCAGTTTTCACCGTCCCCAGTACACGCACTCTCTCTCTCTCTCTCTCTCTCTGTTCTTTCTTTGTCCATGCTCTTTACCTCTCTCTGTCTCTCTCTCTCTCCTTCTCTCTCTCTCTCTCTCTCTCTCTCTCTCAAACCCCTTCAGTACAAGTGGGAGCAGAGGGTTGTGGGGAGAGGGGGAGGGAGGGGGTGATTGGAATTCATTATGGTCAAATGATTGCAAACTGTGGAAGAGGAGAGGCTCTTCTAATCACCACGGGCCTACTGAGTTAATGTGCGCACAGCTCAGGAGAGAGGGAGGAGAGAGGGAGGGAGGAAATGGAGGGAGAAGACAGAGAGAGAAGACAGAGGGAGATAGAGGGGGAGCGAGTGGAGAGATAGAGGTAGGGAGAGAAAGTAGGAGAGAGAGAAGGAGCGAGAAGAGAGGGAGAAAGAGGGAGAGAGAGACAGGAGAAATGGAAGGGGATATAGATAAAGATAGGCAGAGAGGTGAGAGAGAGGAGAGAGAGGAAGAAGAGCAGAGAGAAGAGAAAGAGATCAGATGAGAAATAGAGAAGAGGATAGTGTGAGAAGAGAGTGAGAAGAGGATGGAGAGGAGAGAGAAGAGGATGGGAGTGAGAGGATAGACTGAGAGAAAAGGATGGGCGGTGAGAAAGAGAGAGAAGAGGGTGGAGGGTGAAAAGAGAGAGAGAAGAGGGTGAGAGAGGAGGGCGCTGATAGTGTTCTCTGGAGAGCCCTTGACTACACACTAATGCTCCAATTGTCCTGACACTCCTCGGCTCCATTCACAACGCACACATTACTCAGCACAATAAGGCCCCTTCAACTCACTGTAATAAGGGCCCCTCCAACTCACCACAATAAGGCCCCTCCAACTCACTGCAATAAGGGCCCCTCCAACTCACCACAATAAAGCCCCTCCAACTCAGCGCGATAAAGCCCCTCCAACTCACCATGATATGGGGCCCTCCAACTCACCACCATAAGGTTGCCTCCAACTCACTGCGATAAGGCCCCTCCAACTCACCACGATAAGGCCCCTCCAACTCACCATGATATGGGGCCTTCCAACACACTGCGATAAGGCCCCTCCAACTCACCATGATAATGGACCCTCCAACTCACCGTGATAACGGCCCCTCCAACTCACCACCATAAGGGCCCCTCCAACTCACCACAATAAACCTGACTCTTATTTGGTCAGGAGAAGGTCCTCCTCCTGCTTGATTCCATCTATCTTTGGCTATCTTCCACAGTATACTGATACTGCATGAATGTCTCTGTTGGAATGTTCAGCAGTTTCCATGGTGACACAATGCACATATTGGGAAAGACTGCCAAAAAGTCTGAGAACTCAAGAAAAAATATTAAATGGATTTAAACATCACATTTTCAGGAGCATGTGACCAGTATGTGCGGTCATGGTGCTTTTTAGGTGTTCGATTTTCAACAAAAAAAGGTGAGAGCGACTAACTGAAAAACCATTGGCTTATGCTAGCTAGCTTGTGACTGTAATTTTATATGTAAGAGACCTTTTTAACAGTACAAAATCAGCTTACCTGTTGTAGTTCCAACTAAGTCAGCTCTTTCTGGTCAGATTGTGTTAAAATAAAGTTCAGATTAAAGTCAAAGCCTCAGATAGAGCTGTGCCTCCAGTTAGCATCACACCCCCAGGGATTGTTAATAACATTAGATGCAAATTATCAATAACGCTTCTGTCTGGCTTTAACTTTTTATTTCCATAGACTCATGCAGGTGGGGCCCCTCCTCGAAGTGCCACCTTAACGTGGTGGAGGGGTTTGAGCACCCGAATGATCCTGGGAGCTATGTTGTCGGGGGCTTCATGCCAGCTATGTCGCCCGGACCGGCGTTACCGGGGCCCCACCCTGGAGCCAGGCCTGGGGTAGGTGCTCAACAGCAAGCGCCTGGTGGCCAGTCCTTTCCCCATGGGGCCGTCTTCCCATGAACCCACCACCTGCGGGAGGATCCGTGAGGGGCTGGTGCAAAGAGATCTGGGCGATAGTTGAAGGCGGGGGCCTCAACGACTGGATC
>KN483708.1:19679-48466 GCA_000787095.1 Periophthalmodon schlosseri | reverse complement strand
CAGGACCCAGAGGAGACAGATCTGAACCAGACTACACACCTGCAGAGGGGAAAAAAGGGATAGCGGGGGGTGGTAGAGTGATATGTATGGAAAATGAGGATTAGAGGGAGAGAGAAAAAGAGAGATGGAATGAGTGAGAGAGATGGACAGAGAGCAAGAGAGAGAGGGAGAAGGAGGAGAGACAGAGGGCAAGAGAAAGAGAGAGGGCAAGAGAGAGAGAGAAGAAGGGAGAGAAGGAGAGAGCGATGGAGGGAGAGGAGGTGGAGGGAGAGAGTAAGAGAGGGCAAGAGAGAGAGAGAGAAGGAGCGAAAGAGTAAGATGGAGGGACAGAGAGAAGAATAGAGGGAGGGAGAGAGGGGGAGAAGAAGGGAGAGGCGTGGACACAAACTGTTAACAAAGATGGTAATAAAAACCACCAAAGAACAGCAACTTTTTGAAATTGGACTAAGACCAGATTCATTTGGATTTGAAGATTCTTCTTCTGAATCTCTAAACAAATATCATACCACCAGTGGACAACTAAATGATAATATTTAATTCTATAAAATATGATTAAGCCATATTGACCCATATATTTCCCATTTTCTGTCTCTACCGTTTTTGAATCAGCAGTGTGAAGGTAGCAGTGTATTTCCTCATGCATCCTGGTTCTTTCCTGTGTCATAAGCTATTTTCTGCTCCACTGCAAATCCTAATTGATCCAGCTCCATCTTAGCTTTACATTACATGGGCAGATGACATCATTTGATACCGATATTTTGCCCGCTAATGTTGTTTTCTAAGTTTTATAGCGAGGTGCTGTCTAGACCAAAAGCGTATGTACACAGAAATCATAGAGTATAAATGTTTAGACAATCCGTATTGTAATTTCAAAAGGTTCGGGTTGACTTGCTCGCGCTTTCAGGCTCTTGTCATTGTTGGATGAGAGAGTGCGTTATGCTAAGGTCCTCTGTGCTTTGGGCCCAAGATTCAGAAAAAAAAAAAAAAAAAAGACTAGATAACTATTCAGATGTCAGCCTTGTCTTTTTTGAAACATTAGAATTCTATTGTTTTAGCCATGGAGCTGTGATTACGGTGACTAAAATGGTCTATGCAAGAAAATGGTAACACTTTACGATAATTACACCTTAATAATAGCCTTAATAAAGCATGAACAAAGACTTAAAGCTGAACTAAGTAACTTTAGGCAATAGAGCTCTCCCTGCAGCTCCATTGTGAGAATACACTGAAAGATCACATACAAAAACATAATATTGCCAAATAAAACATAACATTTCCCAAGAGAACTATCTTCAGGTCAGGTCGGCCATATTGCAAGATTGGTTTTTCGATGGACTCCAAGCGCTCTGGAAATACATATTTAACCATCAGAAGGACTAAGATATTTACTAAGGCAATAATGAACAAATGGTTTATTAGGAGTGATGAGGATAGTATTAACACCCTATATTTGTTGATTGTTTTTGAGAAAAAAAAAAAAAAAACTCTATAAGATTCATTAATAATCATAATATTCAAAAGATATCCACTTACGTATTCCAGACAAAGTCACATGTTTACTTTTGTTTATACGTTACATAACTTTACAAAGACGAAAAGCCAGAGTGACTCATTACAATTATGTCATTAAATCACTAAATGTCACTGAAGAGGCACGTTTATCAAAGGGTGTCAGTTAAACATGTTTGGTTCTTTCTCAAATGTCTAGAGGCAAGTCTGAATTCCTTCAGTTCTATCTCGGAAAACTACATTACAGGAAGGTGCTGACAGAGTGCTCCATTTTTTTTTATTTTTTTTTTTACAGAATTTTCCATATTATTTGTCATATTATTACTATACATATAATTACTACATTACCAAAATGATGATAGTGTAAATGCGTTCATACTTGCAGATTCTCTGAAGTTACATGTATGTTACATAAGCCATGTTAGTCCATGAATTACTGGAGAAAAGTTGTTTTTAAAGAAGATACATTTTGTATGTAATCTGTCACATTTGTTTTGAGTTGCATTGAGTCTTACACGCACTTTGGTTTTGACTCATGCCCATATGTGTAACCGTCTGAATGGAATTTTACACATTATGAATCTGGGATGAGTCGTTGAAAGTGATCAGGACCTATTGGGACATTTAGACTAATACTCTGGCTTTGCCATGTTTGTTTTGGTTCGTTAGGGAAGTTCACCTTTGGTTTCCACCCAAACTACCTGCTGCCTCATGATTGGAGGGTCTGATACATGGCCAGACCTCTCACCTATAAAGTCAAACAAGATGGCTGTACGTGGAGCCGCAGGTTGAGAAGCCGACTATCGAACAGCCCTATGCGTGTAGATTTCAGAAAATAGAATACAACCTATTTTTGACACTCTACGCGAGCATGGGGTGTGTATCCTCAAAATACATAGAAAGAATGCATTTGTTGTTGTATTTGTGCATTTACCATCAGCACAACATGTTCCTGGGGCAGTTATGTATCGTTTGAAGGAGCCCAGGTTCAGAAAGACTATTCATTTGTGCTTTGAAAATTACTTTGGAAATCCTCATGTTTGCCATGGCCAGCCTGTACAGATGGTAGATACAAGACATAACATAACTATATATAACTAGTTATTTTCACTATAGACCTACTGCAGGTGGCTAAAACACGCCCAGTCAAGTTTGATCGTCTTTCCCATTGACAAACACAGAGCCAGTGCCAAACGCATCCATCCTGCTGGAGCTGCCGCTGTGGCTGTCCTCACGTTGACTCACAGCTGCGGGTTCGTGAGCTTACGCACGTAAACCCTGATGCATGCAGTGTGTTTGAGGCCTCAGAGCCACCTTTTCTAGCATGTAAAGCATGGATGTCTATACTAGAGATGCACACTCTTCGGGGAGTTGTAACAACACTCCTCATTCATGTAATGCAGTAAATTTGTCCCTGTTTTAGACTCTGTGCTGGCTTGTGGTCACGTAGCTCTGGCCTCGTAAATAGTTTGCATTCATTCTTGCATTCTGGACATGTGTTTATATCGCGTTTGTGTAGTGTGGTGTCCTTCTGTGAAGCCGGCTCTGATGGTGTCTCTGTCCAGTGATTTTAAATCTAATTGAACCTGTTTGAGTTTATTAAGCGGGGTAAAAAGTGAATTTGGGTTCCCTGCCCCTTTCAAAATAGGGTAGCATTGTTGCAACTGACCTAAAGTCGGGTTATTATTACTTTTTACGAGCATACATTTTTGGGTGCATGGAAAGCTTTAGAATAACTTTTTCAGATGGCAAAGTCAAGCAGGGGTGGACCACCAACACGAAGTCCCTCATCCCAAACAACCAGACAACGTCACACACAGGTCTTTCCTCTGGGTTGGCCATCAATTATTAATTATTATTAACTGTTTAAATGAGATCCAGACAGTGTGTAGTAGTCTCTTTTTGTGACAAAGTGCTGCTTTTGAGAAGGACACAACACAGCTTTATTTTCTATAGTCTTACCTGCTTATGAAACATTCATCCAGGAGTGGTTCAGTGTAGAGGTTTCAGTGGTGGTCATCTGGACGCTGCATTTGCAATCAAAATACTTCAACATTTTCTGTTTGATGGTACTGGCTTGAGACACTTATGCTCTGCAACAATGATGACTTAACACACACTTAAGACTTAATTCTTAATGAACAAATCATTTATTAAGTATGATTCAGGCTTAGTAACTACTTCCTTAATACCCAAACTTCTTACCCTACTATCTTTACTTCTTGAACATTTCCTTTGGTCATACCACTGCCTACACTTAACAAGACAATTAGCCCTCCCTCACACATCAGTTACTGCAGGTTTTACTGGCATTTGGAGCTTCGGGGCAGAGCAGCAGCAGCCTCCCAAAGGGGTACGGCTATATCAACCCTGCCCCTCCCCCTGCACCCTCCTCAGACATCCCATAATAAACAGGGGGTCTGTACCTGTTATTTTGGCAGGTGATTTATCGGAGGGGGTCCACTGTTACCCCCGAGGCCGGGAAGTCAACGCCCCGGCTGTAAAGCACTTAGGATAACTTTGTTCTGCCTCTCACTGATGTTTGCTTTATTTGCAGCGCTAAATGACGCACAATCTCTCCTGTTCATCACCACGATTTTAAAGAGCCTCGGGATAAAGTGATTTAAGTGCATTTAATAGATTAGACTAGTCACTAAAACACTGTTAACATCATTAGAGTTAAGGGTAACACTTTATAATAACTACACCTTAATAAGCCTTAGTAAAGCATGAATAAATACTTAATTCATAATGAACAAATCGTTTATTAAGAATTATTTAGACTTAGTAACTACTTAAAGCCACAGCATATAACTTTTTAGCCAAACAATACACTAAAGTAAAAGCATGTATTTTTTGTATTTTGGTTGTTTTTATTGACCTTATTCTGCCCCGCCCACTTTTGCCTCTAAATGCTACTAAACCGCTTTTGTTGTAGTGGCACTTCCAGTAAAGAGGCGATCCCATTCATTTAAACGTAATCCCTGTAGAATTTATTTGCTATTGACATTGGCAGCCCCATGCAAAATAATACAACCCTAATGACGTTGGCTGTGGCCCCGGCAACTTCCAGAGATGAAATGCATTGAGTCATTCTTAATAAACTATTTGTTCATTATGAATTAAGTCTTTGTTCATGATAAGGTTAATTAAGGTGTAGTTATTATAAAGTGTTACTGAGTTAAGATTTTACGAACAAAAAGAAAAACCTTTATTTTGTTAGATCAGTGTTTAAACTGTCAGAAAAATGCATAAATTGTCCTTGCATTTTGGATGGACTGATGACAGTTGGTGACATAGGTATAGAGGGATTATGTTTCAGCTCCTATATTTTCCAACTTTTGGTTTTTCCACACAAACTGCCACAAACTTGATGTATTAACCTGTCAAATGAACTTCAACTTTACTGCCATACTGGGAAACATTCTAAGCAAATAAATACATACATAAAAACATAACAATCACAACAGAGACTAGCAGGTGGTGGACTCTCGACCAGAAAAGTTGCACAGTGAACTTTGCTCATAACAGCTGCTTTGACAGAGAATTGACCTCTTCACTACAAAGATCCGAGCTGATTATTTACAATTAGAAATGACTGAACTCAATTAATTTCACAGCCTTTGCAAGATAGATTAGTATAATGCCACTGTTAAACATTCCAAAGCAATAAACTCTCCATGGACACAAACAGGTGGCGGACTCGACCAGAGAAGTTCCATAGTGCAGCTTTAAAGCTTGGACTTTGGTGATGTGTGCATTATGTTGTTGTGATCAGACAGAACAGCGCAGGATGTTGTCCGAGCAGCGGCCGCAGCAGAATTATGGAGTAACAGGAAATTAAAACATTCCTGCGATTCCTCCCATCCACCACTCAGAGCCATTCTTTCTCAATGTGCTGCCCCCTATGTGAACCCCCAAGTGAACTAATGAATGAACCGATGAATGAACGCATGAATGAATAAATAAATAAATAAATAGCACTACTCGTTCTCCAGGGGCAAAAACAGGAGTGCACCTATGTTTCCACAGCTTTATGTTCCCACAGCCCTGTTTTCTCACATCTAAAAGATATTTTGAATGAAAGTAAATCCATAACTCCTTCCCTCACCATGGTCCCAACCTTAACCAGGATCTCAAAACCAGGCCCCGGTCGTAACCATAACAACCCAACAGACGTGGGATGATATAGCTGTGGAAACATAGAACTATTTTGGCGAAACTTATTAACAAACATGGGACCATAAAGCCGACCCCGTGGTGCTTCAGTCGTGGTGTTATCTACCTTGCATTTACTCAATTAAATGTTTTAACTGAAAAAAAAAGTGCTGAAAACATGGATTCTGACTGAGCATGGGGCCCTTCTCCGCAGATCTGACCTGTAACTTGGCCTGGTGGTATCATCTGCTTGCCAAATACATTTAATGCCCTACTGTGGAACATTACAAGCGAAGAAATCACATCTCCATGGACACAAGCGGATGGTGGACCTACCACAAGAAAAGTTACCTAGTGCACCTTTAAACATTAAACATATATCAACAGAGTAAATTGCTCCCTGCAGATGGTTACAATACTATGGTATTTAGAGCATTTGAACAGTAGCGCCCCCTACCATGTTTGTTTTGCTATTCAAAACATGTTTAAATTTAGTTTGCACAATGATGATGAACCCTAAAGTTTTATTTAACCAGGAATGTTGAGGTTTGTAAGTTATTATAGGGTGCAAACAAATCTGGACAATCCTACCATCCTTCACTTTCCCTTGTCAAAGTTTGTCTAAATAAAATCTAAATTAAAAAACAACAACAACAAAAAAAACAACAACATTCAAGCATTTTGTTTTATGAAAAATTCAGGACACACTTCATGAAGTGCGTATTTTCTGAAAGTGTGTGAGATCCGTGAGTGCACAAGGGCACAGGGGAGTCAGAACAGGGACAATCCACACTCACGTACTTAACGTGGCAGAGTAAACATCCAAGCAGCGTGAAACAGCTGTCAGCAATGTTGTTAAACTGCAGTTCAATTAAGGATTTCATTTTTCAGTTTGATCTTCAGATTAAATATTCTGTGACTGACTCGCTCAGAGAGCAGGGCTTTGGTGATTCCCGCTTAGACTGAAACTGCTGGACGTTGGCGGCTGCTGCTGCTTCACTGCTGTTTTGTTATGGACAGCGTGACTTTGTGTGGATATTTATTTTACCACAACATTCATAAGTTTACAAGCACATTTTGGAGCTGTGGTAACTGCTCCTGTCAAATGTGAGAGGTACTTTGGGGTTTGAGCTCTGTACTCTTGAGTGGACCGTGTACACACGGATGGCCATACTGTGCTATGAGGTCAGTGTAGCCGGAAACAACTCAATAATGGAGCTTATGACTATCCCGCCATGGAATCGTCTATAAACCCAGACTCAATTCGGACTAAGCAAGGTCTAACCCAACATAAACCTAAGACTGAACCAGGAGGAGGTCAGGACAGCCCCATGTGCCATGCCGCACAGCTCAAATTGCTCGTGAACTCGTGAATGTTGCAGTAAAGTAATAACCCACAGAAACCCCACTGTCCTGTATATGCATTGTGTATTTGTGTGCTAAAATCGTATCAAGAGACCAAAATTTGTTTTCTCCACAGAGGCCAGCAGACTTAGAAATAGAGAAGCTTAGAGTAGAGCCACTGTTCCTTGACATGGAGAGGAAGGAGAGGGCCCCGGAAAAGACCTGACCCAAACGTTGTGTTCACGTGACGTCACAACATAAACATGCTATAATCCCAATAGTTAAAATTGAGCTGGACGACAGGTCAGACTTCTACGGTAAAATGTGCTGTTTAACTCTCAGGTTTATTGACCTGGTTTATGTTTAATATCTGGTATAATACAATGATGACCACTAATGTGTCAAGTGAATAATACAGAGAAAGTCTTTTTTTATGGCACCTGTAAATCTTCCAAACTACTGCTTGTTGTGTTATGTCGGTATGTGTGCAAACTATTTAAAGGTCCTATATTGCTTAAAATGTTTTGAGCTGTTAAAATGTATCATCAAAACAGTTGGAGTTGTGTTTTGTTTCATTCACACATGTTTGAGTAACTCTCTATTATTAGTCTGTCTACATCTCCAAAGCTCAAAATACTCAGCTCCACCTTGTGATTTAATGAAACTTTAGTTTTCAAGTTAACAGCTACCTTTTACCTTTTGTTCAGTAGAGATTGGCAGTTCCAGGGCTGAAATTTTCCACATGATTCTAGTGAAGGTGTATGGAATTTTCTTTGAGAAAAGAACTAAGCCTAAATATGCAGGGTTCACGTGTTAAACATGTGTGAATGAAACAAAACACAACTCCAGCTTCGTTTTTGGTGAGGAAAGAACATAACATAAATCAGAAAATGGCGTAATATGGGCCCTTTAAAGTGTTAGAATTGTGTAACATGACTAGCCAAACCCATTAAACACACCCAAAGCAGTTCCAGTCTTGTAAAATGTAGTATACTAGCCACAAAGTGCCTGCTCTTTTCCTCAGACAGGTGGAGAATTATTACAGTGTGAAATGACCTGAGCTACACTGTGTGCTTTTATGTGATCCTTATTATGAATTATTGTCCAAATTACACAAGCGGCCCAGTTAAACCACATTGCGAGAGAGGGGCCAGGCCTGTGAGAGTGTGAGCACAGAAGCATGGCCCACACAGAGCTACTGGATAACCCAAAACCACCGCCAAATATTAACAGGGAGAAGGGCAAAAGTGCATAGTGTTTTAGTTTGTATTTAAGACACCACAGGGGCTTTATGAAACAAGTTAAAATACACTAAGGTCGAGTCTATTGTATCTATAGAATGAAATGTAGAATCATGATGGACGATACCATGATTTTTGTTTTTCGATCTGATTCCAAGTAATACTATGCAAAGTATCGCAATACTGATCCGATACCAATGCATTCAGAATTTTAGCTTTGTGTATTATCTTTGCTTCACCCCAACATGAACTGATCTAAATTTTGAATTTCTGTGAGTACTGGCAAAACTATGAACTGTGTATAACAAAAAAGTACTGAAACTTCATCATAACTGCGATTTTATCTGTATACTTTTTGTACTATTACTATTGAAATATTTGGTATTGATCCACTCGTCATTAATAGAAATGTACCGTTAAGATTCAAGCATGTGATGTGGTGATATCATTAAGAGACAATATTCTCCTCTGATTCCATGGTGATTATTAACAAAACAAAATTTATTAACAAAAAAAAATTGAACCTGATCGTTACATTTAGTGAGAACACCCTTGAACTCACAGTTGTACAAAATTGAGATATTAACAACTGTAATTTTCCATGCTTCCTGTTTTCACTAGAAAGAATGTAATGATGTCATCTGAAACCCAGCAATGGGGGTGGCAAAATGGATTCTTGAGAACTCTTAGGATTTTGTCAGTTAGTTAGTGAATCAATGAAGCCTAGACTTGCTGCCACAGACTGAGTAACAGCTGGATTCACTGTTACCTCATAGTGACTCCAAACACCTCAGGGTCAAAGCCAAACCAATACACTCGATACAACAGATTTCACAGCTTTATTCAGTCGTGTGTTTTTTCTTTCTTGTTTGTGGTTCACACAGTGTAAAATTTAAAATTCAAAAACAAAGACTACTCTATAGACATGCTAATGCCATTATTTGCACTGCTAGTTTTGCATTGGCGTTCTGTCCATATGGTATGTTATATTTTATATACCATACCATATAGTTTTTTTTTATTTCTAATATCTTATTTTATGCTTGCCTTCTATTTACTATCTTTTACTATTAATACTCGTTGTTTTATGTTGCACAATATTGCCAAAGCACATTTCGTTTGTGATTTTTGTCCACTCTTCATGACAATCAAGCTTTTATCGGCAATCTCCTCTTTTACAGTTAATTTTATAATTAGGTTAATAATAATTTTATGTTATGTTAACTTTGTCTTGATTTGTGCTACAGATTAACTTGTCTTACAATGTTGTGAAATGTCGATTCACTTATAAAAAACAGGTACAAAATATTACTACGATAACACTGACTAAACATTTGTTGAGTCTGTGAGCCATGTTTTAACCAAAGTCAGACAGTTTTTTTCCTTCTTGACAAACCAAATGGAACTATTAAGTATTGTTTTGGATCTCATGGAGAGTTAATTTAAGATTTCTGCAAACCATTTTGTTGCACATTATTAACTTTTCATCCCAAAATACATGTCAGTGATGAGTCAGAAGATGAAACATTGACAAGAATATAAGTAAGGGCCAGTTCATTTGTAATTTAACCAAAGTTACCACAACTAAGAGTCTTGCAATAGTTCAGACCTTTGTCATACAGATTTATTGTTCAGTCAACGAGTGATAAACAATTGTGAAAATAATATTACTTCAAATACATGAAAACAAAAGCTGTGAACTTACTTAAACCCCACAATATGTAAACTTACTTTAACTACACAATATGTACTTGTCATCACAGTTACCACAAAGAAGCATCAGACAAGCTATTTATGAGTAAGAAACCACATTTGTGAAACAGCAAAACAACAGCGTAAAATCCTGGAAACATTTTAGACCAGAACAACATGGTGTAGTCACAGTCCTCTTTAAACGAGTGTTGAGTGTCATGTAAAACATTTGCGATCATGATTTTGTAACCATTGCTTTTAAACATTAGCGAAAATACGTGCAAGTCTGAACCTTATTGGGTCAATTATAACACCGCTCACAAACTTGGACACTTGTGGTGACTTTGAGATTCATGTCATACTCCAGACGGCTTGGGAGCAAGACCCAGTTTCTCTACTGATTACATGATTGTGAACCCGGATTCACTGATTACACTATTTATTCTGAGAAACATTTAAAGGGCCCATATACTGCACTGTTTTCTGATCTATGTTAAAATGTTTCCTCATCAAAAACATACCTGGAGTTGCGTTGTATTTTATTCACAAAAGTTAACACACAAACCCTGCATATGTCGTCTGTGTTCTTATCTCAAACAGAAAACACTCCGTTCCACCTTGTGATGTCATGTGGTAATACAGGAAGCACCTCACTGTGTTTTTAAACTCCATACGGCTTCACTAGAATCATTTGGATAATTTCAGGCCCAGAATTGCCAACCGCTATTGAACAAAAGGTAAAAGGTTCATCACGAGGTGGAACAGGAGATGTAGACAAACAAATAATAAAAGGTTGCTCAAACATGTGGGGATGAAACAAAACACAACTCCAAATGTTTTTGATGAGGTAACAACATGGCGTAAAGCTGACAAGACTAAGATCTTTAAAAGGAAATCCACAAATGTTGAACCTAGTCATTTGTAGTTACTATTAACCCTCACTATTATAATTATCAATCATAATTTTTCCTTTCTCCAACTTCATTGAATAGAGAAGAGCTGTAACATTGTGATCTGAACCCCTATGCAAACCGTGTTAGAAAAATAAGACCTTTGAATCAATTAGAGCTTGACCTTTAAATTCTCAAGATAATGCATGACAAAATTAAAGAATGAAAGCAAAGAAAAATGAAAACACAATTTGGTACATTTCACATAATGAAATCTGTTGAAAATCCAATGGCCTTACTTCAACTGAACTATCTCAAAGTTGATATATGAACCTAACCAGCAACTATGGTCCCTCAACAAGTATTTCCAGTTAGTTAAACAACATGACACAAACTGCGTTGGAGACTAATGACAACTGACTCCTGCATTCATTCACAATTTGTTATTTCTACTACACCCCACCACTCAAACTATTTTCCCGCTCCCATATTTCCCATAAAAATGTTCAGCCTGAACCCTTACCCTTTCTAAGCCTGAATGCCTGCAGATTCCTCCTTGTGTCACAATGCAGCCGCCCTGAATGGACTGAGTGCTTTTTGAACGATGCTAAGTCGGCTGCGTCTCTATAATTTCCTCCTCTCAGCGCAGTTCAAAGGGTGGCTCTCCGACAGGTCATGTGATCGCTGCTAGCTTCTTTATCGGCCCGCGCACATTAGCACGTAAATGAGGCCCGTGCCGAGGGTTTGGGTAAACAGGAGTTGTACTGTTATCGTAACTGGACACATTTGTGACACCCATAACATCGCGGGTTCATTAGCATTCAAAAGGGGATCGCATTTTGACACCGCTGTTGACGATGTTTATACAGGTTTGGAAGTACTTTGCGTTAGGGATTGTGTACAAACTACTGTATGCATTGTGCTCACCAGTAGAGTGGAATTAAACACTTTTATTTATTTGTTGAAAGGAGGAGGTCAGTGATTGGTCAGTAATGCAAAATTCATTACCCTTTATAAACAGATGCTTTATAGGTATTTATATTCATTGTTTAATAATGAATATATGAATGAATGAATAAATAAACACATGAATGTGTACATAAATAAACGCCTTGCATTTATATGTGGGCAGGGTTGCCTCTCCACAGATCTGACCTGTAGCTTGGCCTGGTAGTGTCAGCTTCTCTCCCTGGATCATTTTTTTTTATGCCATACTGTGCAATCTTCCAAGCAAACAAAAAGCATCACCATGGAGACAAGTGGGTGGCGGACAGCTGATCACAAAAGTTCCATAGTGCACCTTTAAAACAGACAGCAAATTAATTTATCGACTACTTGCCAAAGTATTTAGAATTGGGTCCACAGCACACAAGATTCCAAAGGTTCCAACAAATGCTAATCTGCCCTATCCTAAATGCTAAAGCTATCAGTAGCACTAACACTTCTTGGGGTCTGATTGTTGTTTGTCTAATTAGCAGCAGTGCATCTTATATCTGTGTTGACGTGTAAGCTGGGCCTACAGTGAGTGACTGCTATCTCCATTGTGATTGGGGCAGAGCTTATCGCATGGGAGCGTACTGGCAGCCTCTTAAAAGGTATTATATGTGCTTCTCTGCTTGACAGGAGCCCTCGGGATGAAAGGCGAAAGCAGTTCCCGACATGGCCACTTTGTCTTTGTTTCTATTCTTCCCGACCCAAGTCTCTCCAGGAATCCTAATTTCCGCCATTCACCTAGCTATCGGCTGATAAAAGCGGCTGTAGGGGATTTCCTCAATGGTGAAGCCCGTGTGAGGAGGGCGAGCACAAAGCTTGGAGTGCGACGAGGCTGGAGCAGATTTCAGATCAATTTGAATGTGAACGCACTCTACACCAGTGAGAGTCGAATGGAGGCTTTCTGTGGCTGAGCTCACAGTTGGCAGAGTGGCAGTTTTGGATCAGAGCTACAGTCGGCATTTAGGCTCTGAGTATCACTGAGAAAGCAAAAGGAGTTAACACTGCTTTCAAAGGGGGGTCTATGTACGCGTATGTATTTCAGTGTCAAAACATGACATTAATATTTGTTACAAAACAGTAAGAAGTAAAAGTGAAATGAGGGTTAAGATTTGGTAAAACCTTAAAATCGTCCTAAAGTCCAAATTTATTGGTAACAAAGAAGCACAATGATAATATATTTTAAAAAGGGCTGAGATCAATAAATTCCAGAAGACAGCATTAGTGGAGTTATTGTTAATTGTTTTGCAGACGTGTGTGTGTGTGTGTGTGTGTGTGTGTGTATAGATATAGATATAGATAGATAGATGGATAAATAGATATAGATATAGATATAGATATAGATAGATAGTATTATGTCCGTGCAATATTCAAGAAATTATTTTTCAATAAATTTAAAATAAAGGGCAACATTTGGTCAACAATTTATTTAACTTTCTTTTCTCTAACTTGCAGTCCAATGAGTTTGAGTAGCGTATTGTTATAGGATAAACAGAAATGGATCAAGCATTGGGCCTTGAGGGGTTCCACAGGTGGCAGATAAATTGATATATGTGTGCGGGTATTTATACAGACGTAGTAAGATCTGCTTGAGACATTCAGTGGAAACTGCACATATGTCTATAGAGTTCAGCTGTTACCATGGTGACACAAAAACGTTTTTAGATCATCTGAAAACTCAACACATTTTCAGGAGCCTGTGATAAATATGAGCATTCATTGTCCTATGTAGGTGTTTGATTTTCAACAAAAAGGTGACAATGACTAACTGAAAAACTGTTGGCTAATGCTAGCTTGCTCCTGACTGTAATGTTATTTGACAAAAACGTATTTAACAGCACAAATCAGCTCAACTGTTGGAGCTCCAACTAAGTGAGTTCTGTCAGATTGTGTAAAATTAAAACTCAGATTAAAGTCTAACTTAAGTAACAGAGCTTCAAACAGAGAAATGCCTCCAGTTAGCTTCACACTCCCGGGGAATGTTGATGGCATCAGCTGCAAGTTATCAATTAGACATCCTGGACCATTGCTTCAGATACTACATTGCTAACATCTAACTTGGCATCAGTTACCCACATTCTTTCACTATAGGCAATCAACATTCACCTATTCACTTGTACATACAAATCTGCAGTTTTCATGTGAACGGGTATTAGTCTGGACACAGCTGGAGCGCATTGTAACCATCTTTCTCATCATGTCACTTCCTCACTATTAGGAATGTTGTCTTTTCAGATGGGGTTTGGCGATGCCCTGTGTTCAAACCGTGCCAGGAATCTTGTTGGCAGCTCGCAATCCTAATTTGGCTGCGACTGGCATTAGTCTGACGATGGGCGGGACAGTTCCGGTAAAGGGGGGGTCCATCCATCTATCCAACCCCCTCTCTCTCTTTCTTTTTTGGGATAGGGAGGCGCTAACTTCTAATAGCTTCCTTTGCCACTGCCTTGACATGCCAGCTAAAAAGGAGCATGGCCTTTTTGAAAAATTAATGGAGTGAATGCAAAAGAGAGAGAGAGAGAGAGAGAGAGAGAGAGAGTATTAATAAGAAACATTAAGGCCCTGCTAACGGATTGGAAATAATTATGGCTTCTGACAAGGTGGTGAGGTGCGGGTGCAAGCTCCTTTCTAGAAACGCATTTTAAAAAGCAGTTTATGCAGCCCTCAGATGTTGGCATTATCTTGCGTGACCAAATTAGGCGCAAATGAGAAAAGTTTATCTGGCATTTTGGAGTATTGAAAGAGCTTAGGCTTTATAAATTATACAGCTGAGGTGTGTGTGCGTGTTTGGGGGGAAGAGAGAGGGAAGCGTGCAATTGGAATTATTATTATTATTATTATAAGCAAATCCACCAAAATGCGCCATAGTTTTTAGATAAAAAGTGGGTGGGTTGTTTTTTTTTTTTTTCCAAGAAGCAAAAAACTTTAAGGGGGATTAGTTCAAATGGGTGCTCGAGACTATCACAATGTTTGGTTGAGAGAGGAAGAGAGAAAGGAAGAGAGGGAGGGAGAAAGACGGTAAACTGATTAGCGGTGACCATACATGAAAGCCGTGAAGAGAGAGAGAGGGATAGCAAGGGAGAGGGATAGAGAGAGAGAAATAGAGAGGAAATGATTTAATAAGCGCCATGTTGTTGGTGGAAATAATCCTCTGTAATTTCTGCACTGAAGTGATTGGGCATGCATTTCACTCGTCATTTATATTCTACATGTTTCAAATGCCACATAATAGAGAATGGCGGTGATGCAAGAAGTGTCAAAATCAGTCAATATTGGAAATCATTTATAGAGTGCAGACAAGTGAACTCAAAAATTAACAGGGTATATTAACAAAAAGACAAAGACAAAGGCTGAGCGCTGGGAGCAGGGAGCTGGTTCGGAGGCTGAGGTGTGGGTCTGGTCCGTAAACAGGGTCTGAAGCAAACATGAAAAAACAAACGAAGTAATTGGGAAAATGCGATGAAGTGAACTAGGCCAAGCAGTTACAATACCGCGATGGATAAACTGACAATCTGAGTCCTGCAGAGGTTGTAGCTTGATTGAGCTGCAGGTGAGTAGTGGGTGGAAACCATTGGTGAGACACAGAAGGGAAAGGGGAGACAGCACAGGAAAACACCATAGAATGTAAATGGACATAGGTAACCTGCTGGCCGCCGCGTTCCAAATAGAAAGTGATCATGGGCGCACTTTCGGCTCCAATTCACTTTACATTTGAAAATTGTCGCCCCTCACTCTGTGACTGCTGCTGTCAGGCTCGTCACTTTGGTCTTAAAATGTTCATATTGACCCGCTCATGACCCTGGTATTTTTATTTCGCTATTGTGTCTGTACCTCAACATATGAACATTAATAACAGACAAATCAGTTGCCTTCTTTCCCCAAGGTCACTCCCGCTAGCATTAGCAACAGCTTTGATTGACTGCGTTGCTAAGTATCTGCTCCGTGCTAAACCAGTGGTGCGGGCGGGAAGGGCCGTTACCTTCAACAGCATCGCTCCGGATTGACTCTTTGGTTGCTATGATATTCGCCGTCGGAATTCCGATATGGAACTCGGCTCCAAATTCGCCCCTATAACTGCTAACCTCCATGAGCGTCATTTTACTGGAGCCGAACGCCATGGGTGACATCACACTCACTGAGTCCACTTCTTTATACAGTTTATGATTTAAACATATTTTTTGTTTAGTCTGTAAATATAATTGTCAAAATGTGTTCAATATGAATATTTAAAGATATTGTATCATATGTAAAATACTTGGTCACAAAACCATTCTGACAAAAAATACCCAATTTGTCCCATTTTATTTGACATAATTCTGTTATATTACACTTATTGACCTGAGACTCTTCATACATAAATTCCTGGTTATCCCCCTGAGGGCAGTTAGGATCCAGCCTAATGGATTAACAGCTGTAATGTTTACATGTTCACAGTGGTATGAAGACAAGAGCTTTGAAGGAATGCAGGCGGCCAAATGAAAGTCAGGATTCAGGTGTGTTTGATGTTCAAATCAGATATGCGGTTTGGGATAGAGATCTACATTATGACTCTGCACGTAAAAAACAACTGACTTTCAGCAATTACTATTTACAATCCAATAGAATGACTAACTTAGCTTCACGAATGGGCGATTACTTCAACCATTGTGCATGCCGTAGACTTACATGTTATTACACCAAGCATGACAAACCAAATAGGTGGATCCATAGATGCAATCAGGGCCAATTTAAGGGATTCGATTTTGATTCAATTTATTTTACAATTTCCAGAGGTGATGTATTGGGGGAAGATATCACTCAAAAGGCACGTAAATTGAAAAAATAAATAGGACGAGATGATCTTAATTGGCTTGAAATTAGAGTCTTAATGCACGCTGCAGCGATCACAGGCTGACATAGGTTACAGGCGTCCCACTTGTTTATCCCCAAATGGAGCCGCTGATACCCGTGAACGCTGTACAATTTGAGCGGTGAAATTGCGTTTTGTTTAAAGATGACGGAGATTATCGAGGCAAAGGTGCAAGAAATTACAGCAGATTTGTGTTTAAACGAGGTGGAGGAAAATAAAATGGTTGACAAATAATGTGACAAAAGCAAAAGTATTAGATAAAGATAATAAAAAAGCTACTACTGATTTTCATACTATCTCAGAAATTACATATTCCCAAAATGTTACGTAAACAAAACAAGTTTGACTTCTAGACTTTTGGCATTAGTGGTCAATCTTTTCAGTGCTTGATTTTTTCCTTCAACATCTGTAAGTTATGTTTTTAATTTCAATATTATTGTGCCTTTTGTAAGTACTTCAACTTACAACCATGTTTTACTACTACCATTACTAATATTACTACCTTACTACACCTGCTCTTACAACAATCTTACCACAAACATTTTAAAGATAAAACAAGAAATGTTTTACCCTTTTTTGAAAGTACTTCAACTTGCTACCATGTATTACCACTAGCACTACTGCTATTAATATTACTACCATGCTGCAACTGCTCTTACCACAATCTCACCACAAATGTTAAAGGGTTACTGTAGGCCGTAACCCACGCCAAAACGAGAGCAAAACATCAGCAGTTTCAACTCGTGCTAGAGCCAGTCTCCAAAACCAGACCAGTAAGTGACGGATATAATATTCCACTTGTCGGCATAGCAACCAAGTGTCACGTACAAAAGCAGTTATATTAACATCACATAAACAGTTACAAGAAGAACAAAATGTGTCAACTCTGAACTAAACACAAAATATCACACAAAATATCAGATCATTACAATATACTGGAACCGCCATTCTACTATAAGCAACATTTTAAAGATAAAACAAAAAAGTGTTATGCCTTTTTGCAAGTACTTCATCTTGCTGTCATGTAGGCCTATTATTTCCACTACAAAACAGTCTCAGCCATCAACGCACTGAACAAACTGTGAACCATGTCCTCCTGTTCTGTTCAGATTATGTATTTTCTCTATGTTGTATGTATGTTGTGATGTGTGATTGACGTGTGTCCTGTGAAATGGCGTTCCTTTATTACAACTATAACTAACTACCACTACTAACACTACAATATTATTACCATACTGCATCCGCTCTTACCACAAATGTTAAAAATGTTGACGCAAATATATACTGGCACCATCGTTCTACTATAAACAATATTCTAAAGAGAAAACAAAAAAATGCTATGGAATCTCGAAACTAAAATACTTCTACGTCTCTCCTTATTTCTCAGTAAAAGTCTCACAAAATCTATTAAAAATATATTATTGTAACTGAGAGAAGCATTAGTGTCCCTCAAACTGCGTGTGTGTTCCTGTTGTGGATGTAGCGCTAACATTGGTGAAATCCGTGGGGATATTTAGCACCTGTAAATGCTTACTTTGAGGTGAAACTCTAATTTTGACAAATCCGAGTGTATGATTGTGTTTCAGAGACCTCACCCAGACTGGAGCCTGAGGGCTGGACCGGGTTAGACCTGAGAACAGCAGGACGGGGCAGAGAGAGGAGAGAGGGGGTGGAAAAGTACTCAATACGTTTACATAGAGGGAATATCAAACATATTCAGCTACTAATGATTTTTACAGCAAACAGCATCTACAACTGTCTACACTGCAAAAATTGAATATGTAGATGAGCTAAAGGTGCTATTCATAACTGTTTTGGTGAGGGTCTGCTACCTGTCTCCATGGAGAAGTTGCTTGGAATGTTCCATCCTATGACATTAAACTTAAGAAATGTATACTTAAATGTTCGTTATGTAACTTTTATAGTGGAGGGACTTTTTTGCCTTGCCTTGAATGTTCCACAGCATGTCAACTGGACAAAAAGATTTTAAGACTGAATACGTTTTGTCACTCATCCATGTAGCTTATTGTAATAGTGAAGGAAGCGATTGCAGACCAGGTAGAGAGTTGAAAGAAGTTTTGTCTCATGAGATGATTGAAGGTACACACAGCAGGCATGTGTGTGTGTGTGTTACATTACAAAGGAGAGATACACGGAGAAAGGTACTATAAGGACTTAAACTAAACTGACATACTGTCCGTACAAGGTTATAAATGGTTATACCGTTAACTGTTTACAGGAAGGTAGAATATGTCACTAAAAAGATGCTTGCAGTCACTGAAAAGATGGATTACAAGGCCTCTTGACAACCGAAAGATGAAAAAGATGGATTACAAGGCCTCTCGTCAACCGAAAGTATCCGTACCATGTAACCGAAGTAGCAGGTTCCAGTGTGGATATCTTATAATAAGCATGTGTCGCATTATTACTGAGAAACAAGTTCACCTCAATGTTTCAACACAAGGTTTAAGAGTAAAAAAATAAAACAAACATTCTTTCATTTCTTCAGTTCTGGCAGGATTCTGGTAAATCACTGCCTATTATCTGTCTGAAGGGAGGAGCTAACTAACTGAAACTTATTGTTTACAGTAAGGAGTATCTTTTATTAGTTAAGTCCATTGAACTATTCTAAGGTGTGAACAGTTACTTTAGTCACATTTTTGAGTCATACTGGAGTTGTGTTTGTTTCATTCACACGTTTAACACACAAACCCTGCAGATTTATTCTTCTTTTAAACAGAAAACACACACTGTCATGTGGTAATACAGGAAGTGCTCCACTGTGTTTTAAACTTAATACACCTTCACTAGAATTATAATAATAATTTCAGGCCTGGAATTTCCAATCTCTACTGAACAAAAGGTAAAAGGTAGCCGTTAAGTAGAAAACTACCACTATATGACATCACAAGGTGGAACAGAGCATTTTGAGCTTTGGAGATGTAGACAGACTAATAATAAAGAGAGAACTTCAGGTATATTTTTGATGAGGTAACAGCATTATAACATGGACACAGGACCTTCAAAGGTGCGGGTATTTCTTAAAAATGCATTCAAAAACACGCATTCCTTCTGTGAGTGGGGTTTCCTCTCCACAGATCTGACCTGTAAGTGTGCTTTGTGGCATTCCATGGAGACTGATAAGCTGAACACATTTTTGGCAAACATTTTACTTTACTTCAGTAATTGGCTTGCTAAATAATTATACTGACAAACGTATAGCCAACACAATTCATCACATATGATTTTATCTCAGATGCCCTTTCATATCCATATCATCTTTAGGCAATAGTGTGAAACTGAGGAATGACACATTAATGTAAAAAGTCTATTTAACTGTACTTAATTGTTTACTTTTTGATTATATTGTGATGAGCAGATAGTCATTCCGCTAAAAACCCATTATAAATCACTTTACACATACAGTTGGATAAGATCTAATTTACTAAAGTGAGGCTCTTTTTACACAAGCCTGGAGTATAAAATGAGTCAATTCCCCCTTTTCTTTGACGGTAAGTGTTAGTTATAGTGATATGTGCCTTTGGGAAGTCATAAAGTTCACAAAAGTAGGTGATTTGTGTAAAAATCACATAGAGCTAGTCATTAATGTCTCACGCTCCTCATCTGTGTCCCTGGGCTGCAGCCTCGGGCAAAGCATCATGGGTAATGAAGTCTGAACACACCTCCGCCTCCACTGTTCAAAGCTGAAAGATCACAGAAATATTTATGGAGCACATACCACTCGTGTAAGGGGACTTTTGGTACTTCCTGTTCAATTTCTTATGATCTTAAGTATTGTGAGCATGTTCGCTATAATGACACACTTTGCGTCCTAATTTTTCATTACTGAAGTTTGAATTTTTTTAGTGTTTAACAATACATTTTTACATTTAAATAGTAAAACTGAGATAGATGCCAGTAAGATCATTCACATTATGTCTGACATTGCACTTCAATATATAATCTACTAGATACACGTTACTATCTGTCATAATAAAACATGAGTCTACCTTTTTTGTTGCCAAGCCCATAGTTCAATTTCAAGTAATTAAAAAAAAAAAATTAAGAAGAAAAAAAATACATTAAGAAGTCAAAACAAAACAGCTGTAACAACAACTATATTTTGAATAGTCAAAAGTCTGTAACTAGAAAAGGTCATGTGACTGAAACTCATGACTTAACAAAATATCTCACTCATTGCATTCCCTTTACTACTCAAGAGGAAACAAAAGACTGCAGTGTGGTTTGCTCTCTTGTATCAAAACAAGAAGGTAGGTTTGATTCCCTGAACATTTGAGTCATCTGTAATGTTCTCTGTCTAGATGAGTTTCATGTGGGTATATATACAAGTATATGCAATATGCAATAAGGGGTTCATCACCAGAAAACTACACAACTTCATCTTACTTCATTATAGTCCATAATTCACCCACCAGCCACACAAAACCTCACTTGAAAATACAACAGCTAAACTGCGTATTTGATAAGTTATAAATGTACTAGCTCAGCCTTATTTAATGCTCATTTTAAAACACAAAAAGGCAATTTCCACTCTGACAAATAAGCCTGTTGTTTTCCATATAACCTTTGCAATTAAACTGGTGTGATGAGACAGGAGGGGTTGAAGCTGGGGTCCCGGGCCGACACAGGGGCACGGGGAGGTGCTGATGGTCCAGTCCAGAGCTGTGATAAGACCCTCTAATGAGCAGGCAGCCCCCCCAGTGGAACCCATCGCCACTTAATGGTAGTAGCACTAATCCCCAGAGCGCACACAATTGCTCTGCCCTCCATGTGGTGAAAAATGCCAGCCACACATTCTCAGCAGTTAGACCTGTTCACAATCGCACAGAAATGGTGCCAATATCAAAAACATTTACAGAGGAACACTCCCCGCTAGCAGGTGATCCAGACAAGAACAAAGTCTGCTTGTTATAACAGTGAAGTACATTTATGGAGGTCGGGTTGTATTTACTTAACTTTGAATTAATAAAAGAGTTATTTTGTAAGGTGACTTCATTAGTTCGGACTTCAAACATCTGTCATTGATGAATTGATGGATTTTGTAAAAAGGGAGAAAACATACCGTATTTTCTGGAGTATAAGTCGCACCAGCCAAAAAATGCATAATAATGAAGAAAAAACATATATTTCACATAGAAGTTGCATCTGAGTATAAGTCGCACCCCCGGCCAAACTATGGAAAAACGTGTGACTTATAGCCCAGAAAATACAGTAATTGTAAACATGTCATAATTACACAGTTAAGTTTTTGTGTATGATTTAAATTATAAGTATACCTATCATTTACTCATTTACGCTATGCAACGGTCAATCAATTAATCTAACTGGTCGCCAGAACTGCCCTGGGACAGACTGATGGGCATGTGGCTGCCTTTCAACAAATATGACCTCTCCACCAGCCACAACCGCACCAACACTAACTGACTGACAAAGTGTCTTGCTCAATGTAATTATTTACTACAGCGATTGGCTACTATGATGTTATGTAATTATTTTAAGGTATGACTATAGACATTTTTTCCCGCTGAAAAATAAAACAAACAAACCATGAATAAATCTTGTATTTTTGTATTTCAGTAACTAGCCTACAAGAATGACTGCATTTTACTTGAATAATATTTTGAAGTCCCTGCGCTCTTACCAGCCCCTCTCCCACCTCTGCACACATTGTGAAAGCAGGTTAGCAGCACTTACAGGTGATTGGAGCGGGAACAAAAAGTCTAGCCTAGATGTTGTTTGGCGCTAACAGCTAACTCCAGCCCGAGAGGACATGGTTTGCAGGTGTAAAGGGCTGCCAGGTGTAAAGATGTGCCCATTATTTCTCGCTGCAAGAGGCTTTATTGTGCTCCACTTCTGCAGAACACATGCTGCCAGACCGGGGGGCAACTAAGCACAGGAGAGAAGACAGAGACACTGCTAACCGCTAACCTTCGCTAACCCGCGCTCAGATGCTCTCAATATTGGCTAAAGCAGTCTTAATTGGGCCCAAGTGTGAAATGAGCCACTGGCGAGATTGCTTTTCACAACTGTGATGAGGCTGCTCCTGACCTGTCATGGCTGTTCCCTTCAGATGGAGCTAACAAGAGCTAAAGCTAACACCAGCGTCGCTATCAACACATTAACTGGATTTTAGTGTAATTGTCAAGCAAATACAAAGCAAACTTTTGAAATGTGGAAAAAAGAACAAGAAATGCTAACTTTAATAGATGGTTAATAACAAGTTAACTCAACAATACGGCAGCATAAAGTGCCACCAAAGGCTTGTACTAATTAGTAAACGAGGCAAGTTGTTTTTGGTCATTTGCTTTGTTAAATAACTAATTAGTTTGAGCATTTACGCATTTTTTCATATGCACAATAATTATTAGTGATTATATAAGAGGTTAAATAAAGTATAAGTGCGTAAACAACAGGCTTGAAGGTTGAATTTCCAATATTGGCCATGTATAAGAGCAAGACACTTCAACCATAAATGGGTAAATGACTGGATCATTGGTGGACCGATTTTAGGTGTCTGTGTACACTGGTGTATGAATGTGTGAGTGAATGGGTGAGTGTTTCCTTGATGTAAAGCGTTTTGAGTGCCTTGAAGGTGGAAAAGCGCTTTATAAAAATGTGACCATACCTTAATGTCTGTATTCAAATGTGTATTATTTCCATTAATTCAACTTGTTCAGGGACTTCAGGAGTAAATTTGCTTTTGTACCTGGCACCAGCATCTTTCCTTAGACTTTGTGTGGTTAATCTATTGTTGTGCTCTGTGTAGCATACCTACCAACATGCTTTGAAAACTTTTAAACTGTGAAATGTCTGTGGTAAATGACTACTTAAAACAAACGTATGATATTCATCCCTCCAGACTTACCAGGGAGTTTTGATAGCAATGCCTCATCTTACAAAAAGATAGACCAAGGTGAAACCATCAGACCTGTTGCCAGTCAAATCCCCAAACACCATGTAAGAGCCTGATAGACCATTAACAGGTAAAAATCAAACATACCGGTTAGTTAAGTTAATTAAGTTAGTTAAGTTAGTTAAGTTATAGAGGCTAAAGCTTGTTTTGTCCTATGGGCTTTAAACATGTTAATTTCACCTGTAAAATCCACACTGTTTTTATGGCTGAGCTGCTCCCCTCTGGCTCAGTGTGGTTTGGCAGAGTTCAGACCAGACCAACTGAGGTTTTCAGTAAAAACCACAAGTACTTAAATGGAGACTGTTGTTTTTTATTATATTTTAAAACAGGCCTATCATCTTTAAATATATATATATATATTTACAGTTTATTACAGTAGTAGGGGAACAATTTCACACTTTCTACAGATTCCTGTTCTTCGGACTGCAATGTTATACTGGTCTCTTCTATTAAAATCCAAGAACTGACTATATTTTCTTACAAGGAAATACTTACACATTCCATCCATTGCCCCACTCAAAAAATAAATACATGTTGGAACATCTACTGTTCAAGTAGTACTGTTTAATGCATAAAGCATTAAATCTAAAAAGATGGCTTAGTACAATGAAAGTACTGTTTAATAGATGACAAAGCATTTTCTATGGTGTGGTAAACTTCTTATGCTAAGTTCAAACCATTGGAATTGCAACTATTATCTGGGGGAACTGATTTGCAGGTAAAATCAACATGGCTTGTATCACTTTCTCCATTTTGTCCAAATGGTTCGGAGCAAAGGGACCACTTACAACAGCAAATCTGGAGCACTAATGGCTTGAGCAGATACGTCAAAACCTGCTTGTTCGTATTGTAAAACATCTATATATTACACGAGCCATTGAAACACAGTGAGGCAGAACACAACCTACTTCCCCACTCCCCCACTCCCCTCTCATCTGGGCTATAATTTAGAGATATGTCCTTTCACAAAGGCTGTATTTCTGTCTGGAGTCGATACTACTCTCAGCAAGACTTCAGGGCAATGGAAACGAAATCTATACGCGGGCCATATGTTTTTGTTTATTAGCTACTATCTCTGCCTGGGAATTCACCTAGTCATGTCAGGGCACAGAGGGCAGGGTTTTTCTCATGTTTTTAAAGAGGGGGTATTATGCAAAATCGATTGTTTAGCTTTCTACCTTATTATAACGTTGTTCCCTCATCAAATCACGAGGTTTTAGATGCATCCATGCAATGTTTGAGTAATCTAGTGATCTCTCCCGGTCCCTATCCAAACCTGCCTTATGGTTAGCTGTAAGATTTTGTCCAATGCTCAGCCCACAAGCCAACGTCACCCATGCTCCAACATGACAATTCTCCATAAATATACAAATACACTACAGCTTCACAAACCCGATGACATGTTAGCGGGATGCACGCTGAAGGTGCTGTGATAACGCTCTGAAGGGGCATTGACTTAGCGCAGAGAGCAAAGAGGCAAGACTCAGAGTGGCAAAAACGAAATGAAACTTATTAAACATGTCAAAGGGCTCATATTATGCTATTTTATTATGTTGTTTCCTCATCATGTTTTGTTTCATTCACACATGTTTAACACACAAACCCTGCATATTTAGGCTGGTCATGTGGTAATACAGGAAGTGCTCCACTATGTTTTTAAACTCCATACACCTTCACTAGAATCATTTGGTTGATTTCAGCCCTGGAATTGCCAATCTCTACTGAACAAAAGGTAAAAGGAGCTGTTAACTTGAAAACTACCACTTCATGACATTACAAGGTGGAACAGAGCATTCTGAGCTTTGGAGATGCAGACAGACTAATAATAAAGGGTTATTCAAACGTGTGAATGAAACAAAACACAAGGTATGTTTTTGATGAGATAACAGCATAGGACCTTTAAATGAAAGCTTTGATCTGGCCTTGTGCTGATGGATAAATAACATGTTTTTCTGTACAAATCATCTTACAATGAAAAGTCGTTGAAACAGTAGGGTTGTTCAGTAATTATAGCAGATTATTGCAAAACCACAAAACTGTTATTTCATGTTTTGATTGAACAATGGATCTCTGACATAAGGAGGAAAATTGTATATTGGTTGAAAATTGTGAATGAAAATGAATACAAGTTTCAGTTTGTTTATCTTTGCAAAAATTACCACTTCAAAATGTGACTGCACATTTGTTTGAGCTCTATAAACTCATAAAACCCAATCTAAATCTTTGCTGAACTAAAGTATGATTACGGTTTACGATTATTCTGTTTGCCAATTGTTTTTGTGAGCCAATTTGAGCGTTTTACAGTGCTGTATTTTAATCACATGGTCTCACAAAGCAGGAGTCGACATAAGAGCGGAGCGAGTGCATAAAAGGAGAAGCACAGGGCCAGACCTGGGGGGGCGGGGCTTCATAACTCTCTCCAAGAGGATTATGGGGGATTTTGTACAGGCACCTCTGGAAAACCAAAAAGGAGAGCCAACAATTAATCAAAGGGTGGTGAGAGAATACCTTAGACCTATAGTGCATTAAGGGATCTGGTGAATTCAAGCATATTAAGAGATTCAGATCTTCACTTTCCTCTTTTCTGGATTTTTTTTTTTCTGGAATGCCACAGTAAATCATATTAATGCTGAGTTCAATTTTTCCTCGGAAGTCAGAGGTTTCTTTGTTCTATTTGTCAAGTCAGAAATATAGGCCTATGATAAAAGTGTGAAAGTACTAAAAAACTTGGGACCTGTGCAGCCAGTGAAGTTGATGTATTAACCTGGACATTGTTATTACATTTAAAAGTTATAAATGAACATTTGAGAGAGGATTTTGTCTTTTATTGTCAGTCGCTCCATGGTGACGTTAGCAACACTAGCATAACAGCACATAACAGTGTATTTATAGCACATGTTCAAAAGAGGAATATTTATTTTCAGGTGTCATCACAACGTTCTATAGGCCAATAATATTTAATACAGATGGGGGGCAGCTAAAATGAATATTGTTAAAATTCCAGTGTCGTCATAATCGAGTTCTTGGGTCCAGTCGCTAATAGAAATGATCAGGTTCAACATTTGTGCATTTACAGTTTGAATATTTCATGGTAAAGTGCAATGTAATCAATAGGAACAACTGCCCCCCTGCCCCCCATCTGAGTGTATGACATCATCACATTCTACAGTCTGAAAACTACCAATAATGTACAGAAATTTTAACTAGAAATCTGAGTTTACAATTTCGTTAAAGTACGTCTAAACACCTAAACTCCACCCAGAGCGCCATTTCAGATAGAGCCGCTAAGACGGGCAATGCCTGGAGGACTAAAGGGGCGAGTGAGGGAGGAGGAGGGGCGGGGTCTGGAGGTGTAAGGAACAGTGTGATTGGTTCAGACCACACTGTATCCACACTTCAGACTCTGCTTCTGATGAGCTCTAATCACAACAGAAATTTCTTCAGAATGTATTGGCCACTGGGGGCAGCACACACTCAGTTTCAGACCATTTTATTTGCAAATTTACCTAGTTTGCGCGAAAACTGCAAAAACTCAAACTCAAAATAAATAAATGAACAAATAAAACACTTGTATAACTGTTTACGTTGCAGTGAAACTCCACACTGCCCCTCCTGGTTGGTGAGTATAGTCGACCCCGTTGCACATAAACAGACCACATCTGCCTTATTGCCCCTTCACTTTTAACTAGTGCAGTGGTGACATCTTTGAGTGAGTCATAACTTGGTGGTCGCAGGTGAGATTGATCTTTCACCCGCCCCTCTTCCTCTCCTATCTGCTCCATCTGAACGTGCTCCTGCCCCTGGCCTTAAATTATAACCCTTCCCCTCCTCCATACCCCCCTATCTGCCCCAATCCCACTTCACTCACACATCTCTACAACAGGGGAAATTAGGGCTAGTTTAGGAGGATCTAACAGCAGCCCTAAACAGCACTTCTGATCGCACACTGATTGTACCTGTCCTACTTTAGCTCATCTGGTCTTATCTCTGCCCCAGGCCAAAGCCGGGAGCACCTCTCCGCACCTCCACCCGCCCACACTCAAATATAAGGCTTATTGTGGCCAATCTCTGAGTGCAGGAGATGGTATCACTGTGTCCATGTGTCAGTGTTTGATTTTACAGAGGAAGCTTAAAGGAGAAGTTGTCTTTAATTGTTAAATTAATGGTTCATGGGGTTTGATAAGGGAAACGTGTGTGTTATGCCACTGTCAACAGTAGTCAGTGTTATTTATGTTCAAATGTGAAAGATCTGCCAAAGTGAATTTAATTGTATATAATTATGTAATTGCAGTTTTATGGGTGTACTTTTTGTACTTTTTAATCAGCGTATATGTTTAAAGGTACACACAAGAGGCACAACTGGAATCTAAAGGCTTACTTACCTTAATTTTTAGATATTTGTATTTATATGAATATAGTATGGAAATTGTACACACTGGGCCTGTCACGATAACACATTTTGAGGCACGATATATCGCTACAAGAAATAACACTGGGCCTGTCACGATAACACATTTTGAGGCACGATATATCGCTACAGAGAAATATTGTGATAAACGATAATATTTAAACTACTTTATACCACTGACATAAAGCAGGAGAATCCTTGTAAACCAATTTTAAATATACAGCATCATTAAAAAGCCTGAGCTGTAACAAATAAATAGCAGAATGAACCAATAATCAACCACAGAAGAATTTATTCTACTGTTCACAGCTCAAATCTTACCTTCTAACACAAAAATGTCAAAAATCTCCCCACTGTTGCAAAGAAATTGTACACACGATGACTACTTGGCCCCAAAATATATTGTTCCAGCTTTCACATACTGGACGATAAGTCGATATAGTAGTTATCGTGACAGGCCTAGTACACACATGTTTATTAATGTATAAAAGTACACAGGCTGTTCTTTGTATAGTGTTGCTTCAACCATGTATTTTTTGGTCCTCACTCAGATGCCCCATTGCCAACCTAAAACCCTGTCATCTAAATTATACCCTTCTCGCTCTCTCTCTCTGTCTCTTTCACTCACTCTTTCTCTCTCTCCCTTTCTCCCCCACTCTCTTTCTCCCTCTCTTTTCTCTCCCTCTTTCTCCCTCCTCTCCCCATCTCCCACTCTCTCTCCCTCACCACTCTCTCTCATTCCCTTCCTCTCCCTTTCTCCCCACTCTCCCTCTCT